>JASAND010024964.1:0-38939 GCA_030248195.1 Trissonchulus latispiculum
TGAAATTGCGGAATTTGAAGTTTGTTTAAATTAAGTCTAGGTTAGGCTCCCTACCTTTTTAAATTTTTGTTTTATTTTAAAAGGGTTTTTGTTGTGCAGTCCGAGAGCTCTAATTGCCATTTTGGATTTAGTAAACATCAGAATTTTGATAAGTAAGTGGAAGTTTTGTATTGAAACGTTCGCTGATTGTTTAATATAGTCTTATTTAACAGCAGTCAATTATTTTGTGTGTTATTGTGCTACCTGGATGAATTTTTTGAATTAAAGCAGTGTAGTAGTTGATGATACCCAAGTTTGTAGTGTATATAGGTCGCGATATCAATGTAGTTGGCGCAGCATTTCTAAAGCAACACAGAATCAAAACTGAAGTGCCCAGCATGATGCGTTATTATGTAACCCAAAAATATTAGAACACTCTAATGATGGTTTGCCCTTCTTAAAGTTCGTGGATATTGTCAAGAAGGACAAGAGTTCTCACTGTTCTCGCAATCAATGAGGTGTACTGTTTAAAGGTGGGGCCGGTTCCACTAGAACCGGATCCGAACCGGAAGGATTTATAGGAACTGAGCCGGTAGTTTTTGTTCAAAAACACTCTTCAAATGTGTAGGTCATTGGACAATGAATATTAAAGACATTTCTGTATCATATTGCTGGAGGTTTATTTTTCATATCAGGGCTTGTCAGTAGCTCACAGATTTGGTGGCAAAGATTTCAATTTTCCTCTAAAATCAATTTTTCTTTAATTTCACGTCTGTTGCTTTAATGTATTCAATTAAAATGTGTCCTAATACGCAGGCAATAATGCAACTACTGCAAAATTGCATGTCAACAGTCTTTCTTTGCGTTGGCTACTTACTTCGAAAGCATGATGAACCCATATGGACGACAACCTCAGTTCACTGTTGTTGTCATTACCCTTAATGTCATCCGGGAATCCGCCTCAAACAACTTTCATTGAGAAATAGCTTTCCAGGATTGGAGTTCAAATTCCAAATCATCTCTAAAGGTGGTTTGATAGATCTTTGAAAGATTATTCAAATGGTCCTCAATACGATCTCCTGAAGATGCTCCAGGAATGAATGGTCTATGCTAATGCAAATGCTGATGCTCACTTGTTTTTCTTACATCCTACGCTTTATAATCTAAGTTTATAACATCCTAAGTTTATATTTTTTACTGATTATAATTTTATAGCTAATCGTCCATCCATCCAACTAGCTGACTAAGCCAAAATGGGTAGCTCCAAGACCAGTGACGTTGTGTGAATTGACAATCAAGCTGACGTGATAACACAGGCCAGAGTCCATAGCTGTATCGCAGGTGTACTAAAACCTTTTATGAAATGACGGCTATTGATAATTATGTACTTTAGCAAAATTAGCAAAATAATTGTATAGTGGCAATTGTTAAAAGTGAGGTCCAGCACCAGCATGCTTTCGGCATTTTGCGGAGTTCAATATACTCAAGATCTCACACAAAAAATCATTAAGTCGCGTCTCCTTGTTTTTTCAATGCTTGCAGGACAATTCTAAAGCTGTTCAAACCGGTTGGCCGACGACGATACCGAAAACGCGTCCTGCGGGCTGGGTGGCCCGATAGTCATTGAGATCGACAACAACGACAGCAGCTACGTGCCCCGGGAAATTCGAACAGATACCGTAAAATGCTTGCCTCGACTCAGTTTCTCTGTTTGTTAATGCTATAACGTTTTGTAATTGCTAATGCTTGCATGTCCACAAACTGGTACGCTCACACGAACGCGCACAGAATCACCCAAGTGAACGCATGAGTTGACTGCGGAGGTATGCAGATGTACTCCTCTTCCGCAACTCAAAACACGAAATTCTAACACTAATGGTCCTGTAGGACCAGACGAACACGATTTTTATTCATCCGATTCTGGTGCCAGCCGGCACCAATGACAGCTGGTATCCCCCCTGGCCCCCTCGTGTCAACAATTTTCCGAGAGTTAAGGGGCGGCCACCTTCAGGTGGAGCTGCCGAGGTGCGTTCATCACACAGACGGTGATGGGCAAATCTCCAGCCTTGGTAAACGCCTCAGGTAATTGTAACGACAATTATTCGGTGTCAGCTAATCAGCCTTCCTCCAGACAAAGTTTAAAGTTAAAGCTGACACTGCTCCTAACCGGAGAACCTCCAACTGGAGTGGGGCGTACGAAAAAAAAGAATTTTCAACTTGCTTAACCTAGACGAGTAGGATCCGCCATCTCAATAATCGCTAAGAGAATTAACTAAACTGTAAGCATGGTCGCGATTCCTTTCAGAAGATTACGAATGCAATATTTTCCTCCCAGTTAAGCAAAACTCCATACACAACTTGAGGCCCGACGTTAACATGGAATGCCGGTTTCATAGTTGCAGCCGAGGTGCATAAATAGAGTTGTGCCCGGGCCTTGAATCGGGCCTCGGGCCCGGATGTTGGAGTGACAGGCCCGGCCCGGGCCCGGTCAGCCGCGAAGGCCCGGCCCAAGCCGGGCCTACCGGGCCTGCCGGGCCTTGGAGGCCCTGACAGACCCTGTCGAGCCCGGTGAGCCCCGGTCAAATTTTTGTTGTGCATATTGCAAAATTTTTCCAAAACACATTCACTAGAAAGTCAAATTTAAGCTCCCAGGAGTTGTCTAAGTTGTAATAAATAGCTCTAACTATTGTTTGGCACTGTTTTTTGAATGCCGGGCTTTCACCGGGCCGACCGGGCCCTCACCGGGCCGCCGGGCCCGTCGGGCCTACCGGGCCTTGAATCGGGCCTAGCCCGGCCCGGTTGATTCAGTAGGCCGGGGCTCGGGCCCGGCCCGGGGAAGTTTCTTATCGGCACAACTCTATACATGAACCTGCTAAAACCCTACAAGAGCATGCTGGGCTGGATAAAAGCTGAGGATGTTTGAAAACCTGTAGGCTGGTGGCGCCTGACCGTGGCATTTACAGTAACAACCTTCGTTCTTTCGGTCATATACAGCGATTTGGCTGTTGTACAAGATCTTTCAATTAGTGATGTTTCAGGCACTGAAACTGAAACTGAAACTAGGTTTCAGGTTGTACAGGTTTCAGTTTCAGGCACTGAAACTGAAACTTAAACTGTAACTATTTTGGGAGGAGACCTGAAACTGAAACTGAAACTGAAACTATTTTGGGCGGCCGACTGAAACTGAAACTGAAACTAGATTGGGTAAATACCTGAAACTCGGACTGAAACTAGTTTCAGTCTTTTTTCTCAAAACATAAAGATTTGAAGATTTAAGGCCGTTTTTTCGTTTATACTCTGCTGTGGAAGTATAAATAATCATAAATTTATGCATTATAGGCTAGTCTCAAGGCTAGAATTTGCAGTTTTTCGAGTGAACCGAAACTGAAACTGAAACTCCGACTGAAACTAAAACTGAAACTGAAACTATTTTGCAGTCCCGACTGAAACTGAAACTATTTTGGGAGGAGACCTGAAACTGAAACTGAAACTGAAACCGTCTTGGACCGCCGACTGAAACTGAAACTAAAATCAGTTACTGAAACAATACTACTTTCAATACAAGTGACCTTAACACTGAACATTTTTGGGGTGAAAACTCCCAAGACTATGTACGGGTTATTTTAAAATTCACATTGCACAAATGCCCTTTTCTGCACAATTTTTAAAAGATCTGTACAATTAATATCTACAACAATCTTAAATTGCGTGCGGCCAGGAGGTGTTTCAAAAGATTCTCCTAAGTTCGCTCCAAAGCAGGCTTAGGAGCAGACTTAGGAGAACAGTTAGGAGCGTCTTAGGAACTCCTAATGCCTAGTTAGGAGCGCTTAAGCGTGTTTCATAAGAATTCTCTAAGCCGCTCCTATCCGTTCTACTAACTCCTAGCAGTCCTTCTAAGGTTTTAGTTAAGCCATTTCTTTGCTAATTCCATTGCATTTTTTGCCCAATTTTTAATTGACAAACTGTTCAAGTTATTCTCTCACATGAAGCTATGCAGTGAAACGGCATTGCATTGCAGTTATATTCATTTTTTCATATTTTCAGCTTATTTCAGGTTGCTCTAAATAAGCTGAATTTTAGGAGTTGGAACGGATTATTCTTCTGTTAACCCCTATCAAGGTGAAGGTTAAATTTTCGCTAGTTAGCTTGTGAATAAGTTAGTTCTGATTAGTGAAACGAAATAGCTGGAGAATGACGACTTAGTCCTGAGCTAACCTCGGGGTTAGGCTATTCTCCTGTTATTCTTCATTAGTGCAAGCTTGAAAGTACTCTAAAAACAAGTGCTACAAAACATTACAAACTATTGGCGTCTTAAGGTGGTGGTGTCGTTTACCGCACTGGTGTAGACTGAAAAATTTGTAATGGCAGCAACTTATACATTTGACCACTTTAAAGCATTAAATAACCAAAAACTTACATATTCTCAAAAAATGTAGCTTTCATAGTTGGGGGATAACTCACAGATTGGAAAAATTAAAATGAAATTTTGAACAAGGATTACTTTCGATAAAATTACTTTAGAGAGCTGAAACTTCGTATGCGAAGACAGGAATATCTTGCCGAGGGTTATTTTTCAGCATTTTAGCTACTGTTTAGCATGTCGAAAAAACTAATAAAAACGCACATTAATGCCAATTTTCAAAATTCAATTTGCAATTTTTTTGCCCCACTCCAGTTGGTCTTACACCGGTTAGGAGTAGTGTCAGCTTGATGATAAATTTATAAATTTGACTGGAGGTTAGCTGACACCGAATAATTGTCTCTAACAATTACCCGAGGCGTTTCGCAAGGATGGAGATTTGCCCATCACCGGCTGTGTGATGAACGCACCTCGGCAGCTCCACCCGAAGGCGGCCGCCCCTTAACTCTCGGCAAATTGTTGACATGAGGGGGGGATACCACCTATCATTGGTGCCGGCTGGCACCAGAATCAGATGATTAAAAATCTTAGTTAGCCGGTCCCCAGGGACCATTAGGTTAGAATTTCGTGTTTTGAGTTGCGGAAGCGGAGTACATCTGCATTCCTCCGCAGTCAACTCATGCGTTCACTTGCGTGATCCTGTGCGCGTTCGTGTGAGCGTACCAGTTTGTGGACATGCAAGCATAACAATTACAAGTAGTTATAGTGTTAACAGACAGAGAAGCAGCGTCAAGGTAAACATTTTAAAGTTCTCAGTTAGAATTTCCCGGGGCACATAGCTGCTGGCTGTGGTTGTTGACGGTCTTGATTACTGTCGAGCCATTCAGACCGCAGGACGCGTTTTCTGCTTCGTCGTCGGTCAATCGGTGCGGTTTGAGCTGCTTTGGAATTGTCCTGCAAGCATTGAGTAAAGGAGGAGACGCGGTTTGATGAACGGTTATCTTGAGTGTACAGAAATGTGCAAAATGACGAAAGCATGCTGGTTCTGGACCTCACTTTTAACAAGAGGCACTACAAAATTATTTTTCCAATTTTACTAAATTACATAATCATCGACAGCTGCCATTTCATAAAAAGTTTTAGTAAAACTGCGATACAGCTATGGACTCTGGCCTGTGTTACCACGTCAGCTTGATTACTGATTATCAATTCACACAACGTCATCTGTTTTGGAGCGATTCAATTTTGCTTAGTCAGCTAGCTGGATGGAATGGGTGATTAGCTATAAAATTATAATCAGTAAAATATAAACTTAGCGATTTCGTGAAAAACTGCAGCCTTCCGTAAAGTGTAGGATGTTAGAAAAACGAGTGAGCATCAGTCGGATAGATCATTATTGGAGCATCTTCAGAAGATCGTATTGCGGACCACTTGGATATTCATACGGAGATCTATCAGACCATTTCTAGAGATTCTTTGGAATTTGTGAGATCCAAATAGTGGAAAGCTTCATACCCAATGAAAGTTGTTTGAGGCTGTTTCCCGGATGACATTATGGGTAATGGCAACTACAGTGAACTGAGGGGTGGATAAGCAAGATGCATTAAGTGGGTCACGTCCTTGCAATAGCTCACTGGCCAGAAAAGTGATTTGTTGAAAATGGCTTCGAAAAAATTTGAATTAATAGCAACGCAAGTATCAACATTAGCGGATCGTATCCCCCTGTCCTCAATTTGCAATATCGCAGTTGTTTCTGACTCAAGCAGAAAACTAGGGAAAATAACCCTGTAATAGGTTCCTGTAAATTTGAAAACACAGTAATACTCGAAATATGAGAAAACCTTGTTTATACATAAATCTCCTTCAGTATTTAACGGTCAACGTAATGGTGCTTAGCTAAGTGCTGGCTTGCCATTACAAAAGCGCAGCCGTGACCAAAAGGAATTGACGATCTCGTTATCGTAAAATAGTGAAACAATCTGCTTGGGGGAGGAAAATGGGGAGCGAAGAAATTTATTTCCATATATGTTTACAGGAACTTTGGAAATTGCAGTGTGGGCGTATAAAGCCCGGTTCATGCTCGTTGTCCTTCAGTGCTTTGTGCTTTTGGTCCTTGTCCTCCGTCCTTTAGTGCTTTGTCCTTTAGAGACGGGTGCTTTGTGCTTTGTGCTTTAGCACAAAGCACTAGATAGTTCATGCTCGTGCCAAAGCACAATGGACGATATGCATATACTATCACGTGTCAAGTCAATTTATTCACTTGTGTATATACGTAATATAAGTATTTTATTCAGCAGAAAAGTTAAAGCATTCTAATTATGTTTGATAATAAAAAATAAATATGCAGTTTAATAAATTACCCTGATAACAAAAATATTTGTTCTAGCTAGTATTTTTGCGTGTAACACACTTAAAGCAGCTAAATTAGCCAAAACAACGTGTGGGAACTACGTCGTCACCTTATTCAGCAAAAAGGTAACCTCCTTCTTTATTATATTGCCCGAGCACTACTAAAGCACTAAGGAAAAGTTGAACATTGTTGAACATCTCAAAGCACCTCCAAAAGCACGAAGCACAAAGCACAAAGTGCTACAGATGACCATGAACCGGAAAAGCACAAAATACAAAGCACTGCGCTTTAGACGTCTCTTGAGGGTGAGCATGAACCGGAAAAGGACAAAGCACAAAGCACAAAGCACTAAAGCACAAAGCACAAAGCACAAAGCACTAAAGCACAAAGCACAAAGCACAAAGCACTGCGAGCATGAACCGGGCTTAACGTTATCGTACTTATTTGTACTCCCGCCTTTCGTAATTTTACCCCCTAAACGAAGGAAATTCCATTTTCTGATAAATTTCTATTTTTCTGCGCAGCAGATATAGCTGCACGCTGTCCGCTCACCGAAAGTAGTCTGGTTCGAGCTTAAAAATCAAAAACTTTAAAATTTTTTATTTTTTCAATATCTAGTCTGGATTGTGTCTACTTATAATAACAATGTTAAATAAATTCGAAAAAACTCAACATACCAATTTTTCGTCAAATGTGGAGTTTTGGTCAAAATAAAAATTTTTCATACACGATTAAAAGTTTTATCAGCATGATTGGGAACACTAGTAAGATCGTCAAGCGATATTTCAGGTCATTGGAATTATTTGCTATAAAGTTAGCCTTCAAAATACGGTAAACGATACCAGCACCTTACATTGGACATGTGTTTTATATGAAGCATTTGGCACTCGACTGATTTAGTATCAAACTATAGGAACGTTTATCACTTCTGAGACAGCCTTGTCGAATGAATGGCATAAAATCATTGAAAGCAGGACTATAATAAGGCTCTTGCTTCTTTTCTTTCTACCCAGTTATTTTGTACAGTTTTTTTGAGAGGTTATTAAATTCGAAATTACAAAAACCCATCAAAAAGTAAACTGCAAGACGAAATTCCACACTTGAAACACTTTGAGCATAACAATTAAACTTTTTGTTTTTTTTAAGTCTTTAAGTCTTTTTGTTTCAACCTGCCGCTTTCCACTTTTCACATTTCACTTCAAATTCTACACAGGGTTCTGCTGGCCATTCCCCATTCATGTTACTGTAAACCGAAAAAATAAAATTCAATTTAGCATAATTTATTGGTTTGTGCTGAAATGGTAGCATTCTTTCGTACAGAACGGAAGGTCCGTGGTTCAAGTCACAGTAAAGGTTTTTTGCAAGTTTTTGCTGCAGTTTTATATAGCCCACAAAGAAACAGGCAGAGGCAACAAGTTAGGCTCCGACTGTATGCGATACGATTTATTTTATTTTCTTAAAGACAACTCACATGTCAGTGTGTGTTAATAGTCGAAAAGATAATTCAGAATGAAATTCTAGGATTTGCTGCAAGTGTCAGCAGACGAGAGAAGAATGAAAACGCCTTAATAAGATATCGTTAATTCATAGCATCTAGCGAACGTTACTATAAGTTAGTTCGTTTAGCTTAACATTGTTAATTTCCCAAAGTTAAGAGCTAAAATTGAAATTCTCACAGATAATGATGTTAATTATTAATTTATTAATGCTTCCTATTAATTCACTCACAGACAACAACTATTCATGCCTCGTTATTCTTGAGAAAAACCTGTGAATAAAATTGTTAAGCTTCCCCTAATTGACCGACTACTCCCAATTTATTGGTTTTTGCTCATTTGCGATGATATCAATTTCAATTGACAAAGTGCCTTACCAGTTGACCTTGCCCTTTATTAGATTAAGTTGTCAGCGTTCTATAGTTGCCATGTTTCTACTTTTGTTTAGATCACAAGATGGAAAAGATAATGAATTTATTGTTCCTCTGTTTATTACTGGCTCAACTTTCATCAGCTGCCTATCTGGCTCTGAACGGAACACCGTCCTTGACTTATCTCCGATGCGATTTGGGCTGTATTGGGAGACTGGCAAACTATTTTCCGAATGACCTAAATTTGGTTGAAGCCTGTTGTGCAAAGCGATAATGAAATTATTAGCAGTAAAATACGTTACTAGTTGAAACAAACAGGACAAATACGCGAAATCAATGCACAAATAACCATGACCAATGGCACACTATTAGAGTTTAATTAATTAATTAATTAATTTAATTAATGAGAGTTTAGATTAAATTATGTAGAACCTGAGATTTGATCAGTGTATGACTTGCGATTATAGCTAATGTAGCACGTAGGTGTGATCGCATCAGCTATCTTCCAAAATGTGTTCATTTCACCGTATCAGCAAGGTTACTAAAATTACTTTAAAATATTATATCAGTCTTGATGCTAAGTTACAAATTCAAAACAGGCTAATTACCTACCACCTACTTTGAATCTGGTTTCTTTAAGTTTTGGCAAAAGCTTAGCATTTTCTTATCATATAAGAGAAGGAAGAAAGGAAGACTAGACCATTAAACAACGGTGAGCCAACGAGCTGTACTGCATTTTTGAGGTTGGAAGCATCAACCGATTAGATAATAAACAAGATAATAAAAACTGTCAATTTTGCTGAAGTCAGATTCTCAAAATCTTAAGCTACATTTTGATATAAAGATGGGTTCTGGTTCTTAACTGCACTTGAGCAACGATGGATGAAAGTTGATGTGTCCTGAAGTAGTCACCAAATAACCAACCTTAGCAAAGAGCATCGGCTAGCACTGAGAGAGCTTCAGATTTTAAATACAAACTGAAACTTGATAAACTGATGTTTTCGACAAACACTGGGTCGAACGAAAGAAATATATACTGCCAATTACTAATTCCCGTCAATTTGACGTCTCACTCCAAGAATGAATTCAACCCGCGTGAGATGTTACGTAACAAAACTTAGAACAATAACAACAACAAAAATCGGACAGTAAACTGACAAAAACAGCAAACTAACACTCATAAAGCAATCTGTGAATCGACAGATCACTTTGAAAAACATAAATTTATTACGTAGGTTCTATAAGTTGAACTTGATTTGTCAACACTTTAAACTTTGTGTAAACTTATGATTTATTTTTTATTTCCATGTTGGATGCGTAATTTCATTGGCACTCTACCGAAAACGCCCAAATCAAATGTATTTAAAATCAGCAAATTCTAGAAACGTGTCACATTTCACAATAAAGTGTTTTTTCTGGAAAAGCGTCTTGATTGTAAATTCTAATCAGTTTTAATCACATTAATTGCAAAATTGCAATTTTTGCATCCTGCAATTCTGTGCGCATTCCTTAGAAATGTTACTGACACGGCGAACAGTTTTCACATTTTTAATCCTAGTTCCGTCTGCAGTGTTAATTCATGGTTTCAAATTGCAACGTCTATCCAAGCATGATGTGGTGGAAACGATCAACATAAATCTTGGCTCACTGTCGGAAGAGGAAGATAGATCAGTCAGCTGGATCAGGTCATGTGACCCCGGATGTCTGGGGAGGCTGGCCGCTGGCTATACTGGTGTTGATGTGAACCTGCTGGAAGCTTGCTGTTATGACAGTTAATTTTAATGTCGTATTTCGTTAGTTTATGATTTAATAGACACTGTATTTCCATTTTCCTTTTTTCTGCATTTTGATGAACTAAATCGAATCTGACTAACTTTTGGCTGATCTAGATCTGAATGGAAAAAATTTTGGGCAGTTTTTCTGTCACAATTTTTTGATTAATTCAAGCTAATTCAAAAGCGATGAAATTTGTGACTGACCTATTTCTGTCGCCAGTCAGATTCGCTTTAGTTCATCTGTTTCTGACAGGATAGCATTTCCAATGCTTTCCAGTTCATAGCTGTCACCTACGGTATCAGTGCAATAATTCTTGCAATAAGCCTGCATTTCTGTATATTATGCTTTGAAAACAATCTACTATTATGTTATATTTCAGATTAAATTCATATATATTTCGTTGTGCTTACTCAAAATCACAGCGATGCTGTAATTAATAGGAAAAGATAACGCTAAGTAATGATTAAAGACTCGCAATCAGCTAAAATTAAAAAATCCTAAAGACTATCGCAATCAGCTAAAATTAAAAAATCCAATTACCTAGGACAATGCACAGCTAATCTAAACCTTGGGGGCATGACCCTATGTATATTTCAAAAAATTTTTCGGGGGCAAATTGAATGCTGCTCGGCTCGATTTGGGCGACCTGTATCTGACAGTTTAAAAACCAGCGGAGCATTTACTCCACTGAAAGAGCGTGCTAAAAATTGTTGTAATAACTATCCAAAACACGTGGTAGATTGCTACTTCCGAAATTAGACTGTTTGGCCATGTTGACATCATAATAGTGGTAGTGTAGCGCTACTACCAGGGCTGGTGGTCCCAAAACAAACCGAGGGTAAGCCGAAGAGGCGAGGCGTCAAGCACCTTGTACCCGCGAAACGAGGACCTTCCAGAGAGAGAAGAGAAGAGAGAGCTTCAATTTTTCTGCCTCAGGATTGAAAGCAAAAATCTCGCCTAGCCAGAGTTTGAACCACGGTCCCTTCCGCTCGCAAACCAGGTGTACTACAACTACACCACCAAGCCATCAGCTGAAGTCTCATGCCAGTCTTACCAATATTTCCTATGAGTGCTTCCCTTACACGAATAGAATATTGCTCACCTGTGGTACCTCGTGGCACATGGTACCCCGTTTGGGAGCCAACAGACATATATTGATACAAACCGTCGCAGCAACTTCTGGAAGGGGGCAATCCCACGAGCAGGCAAATGCTTGTTGTGGGTGTCAACGTTGCCACAAATGAGGCTTTTTCAGATCAGATCAATCTCTGTTCTATCTTCTCCCAAGCGGGAAGGAAGGAAGGTTTCTGCAATCTGATTGGCTGTTGGCTACCCCTCCCAGTTTTGGAGAGAGTATGATCTCCATGTCTCTGAAGGTAGTCATCTGCAATTACGATCACGAAAGGAAATTATAGCAATCTTAATCTGTTTGTGCCTACTTTCAGTTTCACAAGGCAAATTTCTGACAAAATGACATAATTTCACAGAACTGGGTCATTGTGCAAATTTCGTCTTCTTTTCGTCTTCAGTTTCAATCACAAAAAGTTGCTTTCTCACGTTTATAACTTCCATTATCATGTCTTATTTTGGCAAACACTGTACATATTTAATTATCGTAGCTAATTTTCTGGCTTTTACAGATAGCTTAGAGCACATTTTGTTGCAATCGGAACAGTACGAACATTTTTGGTTGCAATGTCCGATTGGCCATGCGATGAAAGAAGTTAGAATCGAACGATTTGGCGGTCGGCCGGGAATTATTGATCTTTATCGATTTACTATCCTCTGTGGTGGAGTTCAAACCTATTCTATCTTTACGGATGACGTAAGATTAGCCAACTTTAACATTAAGATGAATCCAGATTTATGAATGTAGCACTAAAAAATTCCATATTTCATTTATCAAATTTCAAATTTTATTTTCATATTTCATATTTCATGTCTCAGTTGAAAATTGCATAATGTATTTAAATTTCGCCAAAATATTTCAAACAGATTACGCACACTCACTCGCAACAGTCATACATAACACAACAAATTTTAGCTACTATTTCCACCTAAGCCATAGAATCCAATTAATTTCCACATTTCCTCTTTTTATTACAGACTTTGGAAGTTTGTCGCCACACCCCAGTTCCGGTTCTCCTTCTTTCGCCTCGAATCCAAGAACCACTGGCTCCATTCCAGCAGACCTGCGATACTTCCCACGACAGCTCCACGGCAGCTCAGGAGTATCTCATGGGAATCAGTCGTGTTTCCACCACTGAGTATGAGCTAGAAAAGACTTCTGATTAACTTCCAGAACTTAAATTTACTTAAATTTATTTAATTATTTTCTTACATTTACATTTGCTGTTTGAGGTCACTGCTTGAAAGGGTACAAATCGCTTAAAACGTATTTCACTGTTTGAGAATGTTACAAGTTACAACGCCGAAAGGTTGAAATTAGCGTAATTTACCATTTGTGACGTAGTTTTAGAAGTTCGATAGCTTGACTGTAAGTCTAATCCTCGGTGGTTTGATACCACCACGGACACCTTTCTTTAAATCTTTCAATCAATTCACTGTTTGAAAATTATTTTCGTAGAATAGGTTCCATTTCATAGAAATTAACACGTTCACGACAATAACGAGATTAGTGGTTTAGTACCCTGGTCAATAAGTGCCTGTGGAAGCTAAACATAACTGCATCCTAATCGCAATAAATTTTGATAAGTCAGTTATGGGGGTCTGGGGCGCCTAATCCACCTTTCAAAGAATTTGGATTTGCACCAATTGTTTTTCAAAGGTCATGGTCAAAAATCTTTCTTTATCTATAAGTTAAGTTCTTATTTAACTGATTTTCTCATTTCTTTTAATATGTCAAAATGAAACTACATTTGGTAAATTGTGTCTTTCAGAAATCTGTACTCCTTCACATGTTGTAATATTCCGAATCATAAAACGAAACGGAGATCCTGCCAGCGTCAGACGTTTCCGATAGAAAATCGATTTATCAGAATTCAGCCTCCGAAACCGGAACAATTTCTGGTTGCTCTAGACAGGTAACATTTTCCTTCAATAAAATTGTTTTAATTATTGAAGACAGCAAAGTGAACAGCGTACAACCAACTGAATGGATTTTAACCTTAAGGTGGTGTTTTTTGTGTAAATTTGAACCTATAGGCTTCAATTCTTTCTGAAAGTAGATGAAACTTTCCAAATATACTGTTTTGGTGGTCGTTAACATTCTGGGACCAGCCCCACATTTTTAGGTGAATTTTATGTCATTTTTTCTTTGGTCTTCAAAGGTCATTTTTAGGTGAAACTGCGATTATTTTGTTTGAACATCGTTTTCTCAAAAACTACCCACTGGACTTGCGAGCTTTTTGGCTGAATAAAAATTCGTACTATTGCGAAGGGACATCTCTCTTGGTTTGAGCTAAAACATCTCCAGTTGCGAGAAAACTGAATACAAAGTTGCGAAATTTCGTGTCACCGCACATTTGCCGGATTTTCTAGAGCATTGAGGCTTGTTGAGTCAAATCCAAACAATGTCCCTCGGGCCACATGTCCTTCATATCATGGCACAAGAAAAAATTTGGCCTATTCTACAGTTTTGAGAAATCGATGTTCAAAAATTTTTGGACTATATTCAGCCTGTCAGATGTGAGTGTGTCAGAAAATTTTTGCTGGCTATGTGTTAATTTTGCTCGTTTCGTAAGCTTATGTGAATGTCCTGGTTATAAGCTTCAAAACGATGTATAAACTTTTTTCCAACTCCCAATATTGCGGAGATTATAGCGTTTTAAAACGTCACCACAAAAGCACTGCACAATAGGATATCACCGCCTTAATATATATTACTATTTTTTAATATTTTTAAATTATTAATGTTTCTATGAATTATAATAATTTTTAAAAAGGTTCAACAATTTTTAGGAAATCCGCTTCAGAATATGAAGCCATCTTCTGCGAAATTCAACGGGCAGACGTAACTGACCCTCCATTGGAGACCACAACAACTAGCTTTAACCTAACTACGACTTTTGAGGTTAACCTCAATGCCACCAGTGGGAATTCCAGTCTATCGCTCAACGAAACAGGTTTAGACAAAAAGGAAGATGAGCTTGATTTCGTCTTGTGGCTGTAATCTTGAATATATTTTTGTAAAGAAATTGTAAATATTTTAGAGCAAACAATAGTAAAATTGAACTAGTTTAAGGTTTAAAGTTTAAAGCTGTCTAAGAAAACAAAGAAATGCTCGTAATGATCCCTACTTTTTCCAGACTTAGATAAGTTCATAAGTTGTCGATTTCATTACAATAATCTTTGGAATTCTTAAGTAGGCAACAGTTACAATAAATTCCGGCAATATTCACCCATTATTCAGGCATAGCATAAAACTTAGGGAAATGTTACTGTGTAATAGTGTATATATAGGGCTTCAAGTGAACTCCTTACATTATTGCATGTTTTATAAATTCTTGCTAGTAAAAGTGGTCTAAACATACAAAATACATTTATTGAATCAGAACAATTAAAATCAGGCTATAAATGGAATGCGTACAGTAGAAATTACAGTGAACAATTACAATAGGTTGAAGTCCAATTCCGGGCTCAAAAAATGCCCATGAAGGAATAAAACACGTTCGAAATGTACACTAAATTTTTGAAAATCCTTAAATTCACTTATACAAGTTTTTTAACTAATTTTTAAACTTTGAATTTTAGAGACTAACAGGAAAAACATTTACAAATTAAACTTCGAATCTACGCTACAAAGCTTTACCACAAAGTTCACAAATTAAAGCTGTTTCTTTGATGCTGTGGGTGACAGAAGTCTGGATACGATACAAGTAACAAAAAATAAAATCTGGCAAATGCACAAAGTTCCCAGAAATAGAAAGAGTCCAACAAAAATGGATTTCTTCAGACAAATTTGTCGGTTTCGACGCTTCCAGTATACAGGTTCCCCTAAAATGGATCAATGGTTGAAATTGAAGTATTAAAAGTCATTAAACCCTACAAAAGTGTAGGAGAAGTTTTTTACTCAAGGGTACATAATACATAAGGCAGAAGTTTCTGCAGGAAATAACTGGTTGATCACACACTCAACTTCTCTCTAGAGTCCTCTCAAGAGTTTACACTCCAATACCAAGAGTACATAATAAAGAGTATGAAACTCTTACACTAGCATGTACAAATCATGCTAGGTATGCTCGGTTCATTAACTCGGGACCCCCCCCCCCGTAACTTCGGGGGGGGGGGGTCCCACTTTGCACTAATTACACGCTTTCATATAAGCGTGTGTCTGCTCGCTGATTGGCCCACTAGCCTAAGGCTTACTGTAAGTAATTTATTAGTTATTTTAATTAATTAATTATAACTTTAATTAGGTTAATGTAATTAAAAAACTAATTCGACAACTTTGTAGCATTTTTTCTGCTCTTTACAATGATATAAAAATTGTTGTACAATACAAAAATTCGAAGGAATGTAATGTGCAACAATTTTTATATCATTGGAAAGAGCAGAAAAAATGCTACAAAGTTGTCGAATTAGTTTTTTAATTACATTAACCTAATTAAAGTTAAAATTAATTAATTAAAATAACTAATAAATTACTTACAGTAAGCCTTAGGCTAGTGGGCCAATCAGCGAGCAGACACACGCTTATATGAAAGCGTGTAATTAGTGCAAAGTGGGACCCCCCCCGGAAGTTACGCGGGGGGTCCCGAGTTAATGAACCGAACATACCTAGCATGATTTGTACATGCTAATGTAAGAGTTTCATACTCTTTATTATGTACTCTTGCCAATACTATGCGTAATTTGCACAATCATAATACAGATAGACAGCTGCATAATGCTGGCATAAATTCAGAAACCCAGAACTTAAAGCCAGAACTCACTGTAGGCTGCTGCATTAGTTTTCCAATTCTCGGAGACGTGGAACTCTGTCAGTTGTTCCAGGACCGGCATTTGCTCTACTACTCTGAAAGTCATGTCTGAGCTTTCAACCTTAGTGACATCTGAAAAGCTCACGTGACGTCGTTTTCGCTTGCCCATTGATGTCTCACCAGAGCATTTTGTCTACAAAAATTAAAAGATGCATTGATATTTAATAGAAAGAGTAAACGAAAGATGTGTCACCACGGTGACTCAGCTTCATAAAATTCCGTCCGAGGATCAAACTCACACGGTAGGGGTTAGTACGGCGATGCTTTAAAAAATTAAGCTCTGAAGACGGTCTGCTTTTCATGAGTAAAATTGACTTTATTTCACCTTTGAATTTCTCTAAAAATTAACTAAGATGGCAAAAATTAAGCATTTTGTCTTTCACAGTCTTCCTCAGAAAATAGGATAAGCACATGGTGATGGCTAGTGACTTACTGGGATGCAAGGTCCGCCCTCACAGAGGTCGATTTGACACAAAATCTGAACGGAACGGGATCCGTCAAACCGGAAAATCGTGAAGGGTGATCGAAATCCGACTTTTGTCGGATGAATTGGCTCTCGGACGATTGTTGGAATGGCGGTTGGCGACGGACAACTGAAACACCGAACATTCAAAATTTTGTTAAAATTTTAATTTAAATTATAATTAAAATTTTTATTTGTGTATTGATTCATCACTTCGCTTATTAGTATCTATGTCCACAAATCAGTATTCCCCCACAGAGCCCTTTTTAGTTTACCCGTCTTCGAATAGTTGCAGTGGGAGTGGCTCTTCACCTTCACCCTGTGGTCTCGTTGCATTGCAGTGCCGTACAAAAACTCCGATATTGGACGTATCTGAAATACAGATACAAGATTAAAATGCATACATAAAAACAGAGGCCGGCCGGTTTTTGAAGTTTTGACAATTTTCGAAAACTCCGGATTTCAGTATTCGAAAAATCATGTAGTTTTTCGAAGCAATCCGTAGAACCTAGAGTTTATAATAGGAAGAGTAAGACACTCAGCTCTTCCTAATAGAATAAAGCTTGCAATATGCTCGAAATATGAAGGCTGAAATCTCGGGGGGTGGGGCTTCTCAGCGTGTAAACATACAACGCTGACATTTCTCAAATACGGGCGTTTTCAACAAATTAAATACTATAACTTGAGCTAAGTACTTCGTATAGCACTAATTTTTATAGAACGAGATCTTTTTAACGAGATAAAAATTATGTAGTTAGGTTGAGGCAATCTCTTACAAATCCGGCAACAACGTAGATTTTAAAGAAATGGTGAAATTCCTAGAATTTTCGCGGAAACGATGTTTTATTGCCGGTTTTGTAAGAGATTGCTGGAAGCTAACTATATAATTTTTGGCAAAAACGCTTGTTTCCGAAAAATGTCAGCATTGTATGTTTACATGCACATGCTGAGAAGCCCCCCCCCCCCCTCTCGAGATTTCGGCCTTAATGTTTCGAGCATATTGCAAGCATATTCTATTAGGAAGAGCTGAGTGTCTTACTCTTCCTATTATAAACTCTTTATAGAACCTATGTTTCAGTACAAACACCATCACTTAAGATTTGCACCATGGAGATTACAACAATTCCAAAGATTAAAATGAATAGGTTAAAAAGACTATCAAAGATTGGACCACGGATTTGGGCGTAATCTAGTCACCATGCATCCACTCAGTCCTAACATTTAAATATAGCAAGAGTACATAAATAAGAGTGTGCGACTAGGCACATTCTATGTTATCAGAGCAAAAACTATGCTCTGCTCGCTAACGGACGCAAATTAAACCTTTCACTTCAAAGACTTTTGTGCGCTATGTTTGTGTTCCAAAGCTCGAAGCAGGCACAAAATTCGCGCACGCACTGCTTGTGTTTTCAGCTTGAGCACATAAACATAGAGCGAGTGAGCGTACCCCCGTTTCGACTAGGTACTGATTTGCGGGGGGGGTCACTAGGGTCTGATTTGCGGGGGGGGGTGGGCCGTTAGCGAGCAGAGCATAGTTTTTGCTCTGATAAGAGAGAGCTTGCCTAGTGGCATACTCTTATCATTATGTACTCTTGATATAGGTAGCAAAAACCTATTCATTTCTAAGCTTACTGAAACCAGGCAAAAATTCCCAAACCAGGTCGACTGTTTCGCCAAGAACGGCTTCTCTCACAGATCGCCCTTGGCGAAGCAATTTCATCTGGAGCGGAGATTCAATTCGAATTTCACCCAGTGGCCGAAGAGTTGGCACAACACTGTCGGGATTTTCACTAAAAATGAGAAATGTATGGGGAAATTAACTGTTTCACCACTTTCCAGGAATGCAAGACTTCCGGAAAATTAGTTTTACTCTTTTCTCTTTGCTTGTCTGTGTAGCTTATGCCGGTGATTCTTCCGTATACGCACACCTGTGCATAACTTTTGAAAAACTTGACCGATTGAGCTCAAATTTAGGATGGGTACATTTGAACACATTTCTGATCGAATGTGACAAAGATTGAAAATTTTAGAAAATTTAAATTTTAAGTTTTTGGCTTGATGACCATAGCTGGGCCCCCAGATTCAATCTAAGTCTTAACGACTTTATTGCGTACCCTGCAGTACAATTTCCAATTAGTCTAATTGAAAGGTCAAATAATGGTCAACTCTTATACACAGTTCCAATGCAAGTAAATATAGAGGGAACCCAGCAGTGAATGCATAAAAACAAATTGTAATCCAGTAAATATAACTGATTTTTCATTTAAAATGAAACATTAACTGGCAAAACTTGAATAAATTTATGACTTGAATTAATTAAATTTATTTCCTTGAAATTCTATTTAACGGTGTGACAAAATCACTTGTTACGCGCAATTAATAAGATAAGTTATGAAAGGATGCAAAAATTTGACTTGACTCCTTGAACAGTGACTCTGGCATAGGAGATAGTTTTATAAAAATTAAGAGATAAAGAAATAATTTCTAATTAACATTAATTGGTGTTTTAAAGCTTAGTTTAAGCATTTCATTTTAAATGAAATTTTTGTTGTATTTGCATCATTACAACTTGTTTTCCTGATACATTCACTGATGGGCCCCCCTCTATTTGGAATGTGTATTGAAACTGTGTATGAGAGTTGACCATCTTTGACCTTTCTATTAGACTTCAAATTGGAAACGTCACAGCAGTCAATAAAATCATTAAGACTTAGATTTAATCAGGGGGCCCCAGCTATGGTCGGCGTACATACACAGCTCCTACAATACACAGCTCCTACACACTTTTGTTGTAGGAGCTGTGCATTGAAATTAAAGAGCGAACTGGAGGTCAAATTAGGATTACGGTAGTTTACCTGTGATCATTTTTTCAAATCTAAGGAAATACAGGTTTTAATTTACTCATAGTGAAATAATGAATGGTTTTAATTTACTGGTTGAGTTAACTTTCTTGGTTACTGAAATAGATTAGATTAGATTAGATTAGAATAGATTAGATTAGCCAAAATTAGATTAAGTCCTTCTAAACAACTTCTGAAGGCTTAAAATGTTGTCCTTGTGACAATAAAAGAAGCCAACTGAAGTGATTGTAATTACAATAAAAGTTTTAATTTGTTCATAAACACAGAATTGTTCAGTGTTTTAAAATGAATCAAAATAAACTATGGTAAAAGTAACCTGTTTAAGCTTTAGTTATCGTATTCTAAGAATACAAATTTGTAGAAATTGATTAGACATTAGACAATAATATTTGACTTCTAAAAACACAATTAATTGAAAAATAAATAATCCAAGGTAAACTGTTTAACTTATAGCTTACAACTTATTTAGAGTCTTTGTACAATAACTTAAGGACTATTCGAACATTAATAGTGTAAAGTGTTTATTCAATTTCCAAAACAATTCTCTGTGGCATTTAAATACCGTAATCTAATTGTAGGAGCTGTGTATTAGGGTAAGCTCGCTTAGTACGGACACTCGAGACTAAAACTGCATTTAACATAGGATTCAGCTTGTCTAGTACGGACACTTATTAGGTTTAGTATGGACACTACTAGTATTGTATGGACACGTATATCTTCAACACATATTCACTACGCTTAACCTACTGTTTTACGTGCAGTTCAAAAAATAACTAACAGCATAATAGAAACGACTACAATTTATGTCCTAGAAGCAAGCTTTTCCGCTTAATCATGAAGAAATAACTAAAATTAACATAAAAACAGAAAACGACAGGCAGTTACTCAAAAAGTAAGTACGTATCACGTTTGGACTATAATAATAATTATTATTACAATTAGCACCAAATTATTAAAGGAGCAAAAGAAAGGTGTAAACAAGGTGAGATTACGGAATTTCCTGGGGATACATAAAGACATTTAGTCGTTAGCATTTAACCCTTTGACACTGTAATAAAATAGGTAAATTAAGGTAAATTCGGTAAGTTATTTTAGGTAAATTTTATAAAGGACCCTTTCTTTATGATAGACAAATGTTAGAAATCGTTAAGTGAGTTGCAACATTTGTCACAAGTTGCGCGATCCGACTGCTGGCAGTGGAATACGTAAAAGTGGAAGAGAAAACATTCATACTTAAAAAACGGCCGCCATTGATCATAAAAATTTGTAAGAAAGAAATACCTTGAAACTGGACTCAGAAATTGAAGACTCACTATGAAATTAAAGTCCTTATACTTTTGTTAAATGTTAAACAGAATTTTCAAATGTTTCTGAAAAATCTACCTTTCTTTCAACATTTATATTTTACACAATGCAAAAAGTTTCAGCTATTTTAAAAAACTAATGTGTAAATTCGGCTAAAAACTTAGAATTCTTTCAAGACTAAGGTTCTTATCCATCGGAATAGTCAAGTGAAAAGTAAAAACATTTTACAGAAATAAAATTGGATGATTGGATTGAATTGAATTTAACTGGATTGTATTGGATTATTAAAATTGGATTAAAATTGAATTATTATTAATTCATATATTACTATTAATTATTAATAATAGTTAATTAAATAATAGAAGATTTTAAAGAACATTTTTAAAGAACATTTTTAAAGAAAAACAAAACTGCAAAATTTTCGAAAGCAAAACTATTTGACGTTTTCGAGATTACTTAAAAATTCAACGATTCTTGTAATGTGGGTGATAGCGGGGACGCGTCACACATTTTGCGTCCCCGCTATCACCCACATTACATTCTATTGAAAAAATGTGAAAAGCCAAGAAAAATACCACCCACGTAGAGAAGTAGTTGCTAATTGAGCAGTTATATGTAATACAGTAATAAATGACCCAAAGCAGTCATTTAGGCTATTAAATACACGTGAGGTGTTCATACAAAACAAGTGTGTCCATACTAAACAACAGCAGTGTCCATACATGACCAAATAAAATTTTTCGAACGAAAATTATATTTTAAATCGCAATTATTTTCCATTACCTTTTTCTATCTAAACTTTTTGACAGTTGCAAAGTACACACTCAGAGGATTCTAATAGTATTAATTTCAACCAAAAATTGTTAGGCTAAGACTATGAAAAGAGTGTTCAAAGATTACTCATAGATTTCCACGTAAAGCCGTTTCCTTTATGAGATTTCATATATGTGCTTGTCAAATTTTTTCTACCCAAGCTTGTGCACTCAAACTCGCCATACTGATGAAGTCAAAGACGCTCTTTCTACTGGTGCAAAATTATTCGGATTGACCAATCACTGACTAAGATATTTTCAAAAATCTAACGCAGTGTTCATATAAAGCTAGTGTCCGTACTAAGCGAGCTTACCCTAGACGCAGAGAGGTCATATGTAGGAGCTGTGTATTGTAGGAGCTGTGTATGCTCACCCTATGGTCATCAAGCCAAGTTTTTTAAGGGGGCAAAGGGACTGCTTCTATGTCATCAAAAGAGACAATTGAAAAGCAGAGGGGGAAAGGCACAGTCAACTTAACTCACTCACGTCATTCAATTTATGACTAAATATTATGGTTGGCCAATACTAACCAAAAAATGTAAAAGTTTTTGTTAAGGCGAATTGTGCAACCAGTCATAATGGCTACCATACAATACATACAAGAGAGTTTGGGAAATATTTCTGCCATCCGAAATTACCTCCTGCATAAATCGTCTTTTTTCCGGTTTTCCGTAAAAAGACTAAGCCAAAAATCGAAATTTTCTGCTAAATTCGACCTTTTCCACCATAATTGTAAGTGTGAATATCCATGCAAAGGAGGTCAGTCTGTGCTTAGTTTAGAATAATGTAGTATTTCTAAACTATTTAATAAATATAATCTAATTTAATTGAAATTTTAATTAATTGTCGTTAATGTACCCACCCGACAGCCAGGGCCGGACCGGAGGCGGCAATCTGATTGCGCTGCGCAGCTGCGTAGTCACAGCTGACACTGTAGAAAAAGTCGTCCTCTGTAACCAGGCCAGGGACAAGATTATTCTTTGTAACAATCACTACGGTACTGTACTTTCCTTCGCTCTAAAACATAAAGACACCGTACACACACAGTGATACTTAAACAAGAGCTTTGCTCAATGTTCAGCGGAATCGTATGCCCTTGAGTTCATAACGGGAAGCGTATGATCAAGAGATGGTAATACCGTTTACAATTAAGAAGAAGAAGAGTAAGCCACTAGAGATCTTCTCTTTATTGAATTGCGATTCTTTCTTACATTCGTGCTGATAAATTCAATCAAAGTATTTCTAATGAACTTCTTACTACTTCCAGAACGCCACAGTCCACTCGGCTTCCTGGAAAGGTCAACTTCAACGTCTCTTCCGTTTTGTTGTTAACATTAATTCGACAGGTACTGAATTTATTTTTGGCAAAAATGAATCCGGTAAAAGACTCCTGGGATCGAATGGTCACTTTCATTTGGCCATATTCGCATATCGTTTCGGCTGACATCGCAGCTGCGTCACTCGACCCTCCATCCTGGCCTTGACTAATAGGCAGGACTTGGCCAAAGGTTCTAACTGAAAATTTAAAACAAAATGAAAATTTAATTGATTAAATTTAAACATTCTGTGTACTAGTATTTATTAAATATAAATTAAATTATTAAATAAAGTCAACAGCTACGGTAATTCAAGCATTTTTCGTCTGTTGTTTAAACATATCAAGCAAAAATCAAAAGTTTTTGTATTATTGCCTCTGGCCGCTGTACTGCTCAAAGAGCCCGCAAATTCAATGAAGACGAAGTGAAATCGAGATTAGAAGTGTTCCGCTACCGATATTTCTGAAGAAGTATATACTACATAATGCAAAATATCAAATTTTCCAAAACCTTTTGAAATTTTTCTCATCTAATCGCTCACCGGCAAAAGTTTTCTGGTCCGTTCTGCATCTAACTTCATAGTAACCGCTGGATATGTCATCTTCAGCATTTCCATAGTTTAATGTTTCATCGTTAAGTTGACACTCAAACTTAGACTGTATGTAGTTAACTGAGGCACACCTAAAAATTAATAATTAATTAAAAGTCATGTTTACTGCATATTGTAATAATTACTTAACTCAGTTTGCTTTCAAGATCTGGATAGACGTGATTAGGTACAAATTTACAGCATATTTTGTTTTATTTAATTTTTGTTAACAACAAAGAGTCAACATTTTAGTTCTTCCCTACTTTTCACCGGTTCAAAGACACGAAAATAGGTATTAACATAGGTACTAAAATTTTATAAATGTTCTCGTACAGGTCTAAGACTAAATAAAGGTAAGGTTTATGTAGAGCGCAGCCGGAAAATAATCCTTAGGTGACCAAATGATGTTTGGGTTAGAAGACCTCACCTAGAAACCTCGAATATTGGACCCCAAGCTTTGTATTAACCAATACTTTCCGAGTACAAAGAAATGAATGCAACAATCTTTTTTAACGAATTTTATTTTTAGTTAAATCAGTCAATTAAATTTGTTTAAGAATTAAATTAATGCAGTTTAGCGTACTTTGAACTTGGATCTTGCAGACAGTACTCCAAACATTCGTCAAGACTGACTTTGGTTAGACGGAAGATGTCCCGCCCAGAAAGCCTAGTCTTAGCTATGAAATCAAAGCTAACATCACTGTCCTCGCATGTAATTCCATTTTCTGAAAATAAAACACAAAAATATTCGATTTACTGATTTAATTTAATTTATAGAATTTCAATTATATTTCAAACTAAAACCAAAGATGAACAAAATAACAGGTTAGCAAATGGCATACATTTTTCTTACGTTTAGGACAAAATCGTTCGAAATAAACGGAATTCCGTGATTCCGACAGAATGGTAGATTTCGCATCCAAATGAGACAGGAGACAGCTGCCTCCGATTTCACGAAATTCCACCGCGCGACAAGTGAAATTGACCGAATCTGTGCATCTAAAATCGGAAAGCTTAATTAATAAATCAATAAATTAACTATTGTAGCAAATTTATTCCATAGTCAGTTAAAGCTAAGCAGGCATCTCCGATGCTCCCAGTAACTCTGGTAAATTTAATTTTTTCTCTACTCTACCATATTCTACACGTCATATTTTTTAAAACTAAATGTTTGTGTGATGATTAGGAAAATGCAAAATTTTAAAAATTGGAGTTTAGTTTTGTTCCATGTCTTGGAGTACAAGTTTGGTCAGTTAGTAAATGACTACTGTTCATGATAAGTGATTGATCACCTCAGTTTGCATTTCTAGTTTTTGTGAATCATAAACTTACAAATGTAGGCACTCTTCCATGCTGAATCCGGGGAATTCTACGGTCATTAAATTTGTACTCTCCGTATCATTGTGTCGAATGTAGGTCGAAATGGTGCCCTCAGGACAACTACCGAGCTGGATATCTAAATACAGCACAGTGTGGATTTACATAAACGCTAGTGTTGCACCTTACTGTCAAAAATGTTTAACTCCGGGAAAACTTGCACTTAGTTATCTCGTAATAAATACGATGAAAAGCAAGAAAACAGCACGACTGTAGGAATCGCTGAAGTTCCGTTACACACCGTTTAATTATTTTTTTACTAAACACGAAATGGCTAGAATTTTTAAACATTACCTCCGGCTTTTACTGATCACCTCCAAGCAGCTGACTTTGGACAAAATTTTGAGGTAAGCATGTTTCTAAACCTATTGCAGCGCTTCTACCAAGGCTTGTGGACCAAGAGGAAATCGAAGACAAGGCGAACGGGAGGCGTCAGGCACATTTGTACCCACGAAACTAGGACCCAGGAGAGAGAAGGGAAGGGGGAGATTCAGTTTTTCATTCAGAATTGAAAGTAAAAGAGTTTGCCCAGCCGGGGTTCGAACCACGGCCCTACTGACCCCAAGACTACTACACCACAGGGCCATCAGCTGAACTCCCATATCAGGCTTATCAATCTTTCCTCTGCCTGCTTCCCTTGCATCTTCCTGGTTTCGTGGATGCAAGGGTACCTGACGCCTCCCGTTCGGACTTGTCCTCAGTTTCCACGTGGTCCACCAGCCCTCGTAGAAGCGCTACACTGTTATCTGCAAAATAATCCCAGAAATTCGTCATTTTCCAACAACAAACACCAGTGCAAACGAACCCAGTTCTCGTTTTCTCAAGGCGCAAAGGTTGTCATAGTAGTCCACTGTAAATCCTTCTGTATCGTTGGTAAAGAAATCACTGAGGCCGATTCGTGTCTCAAAGTTTAGAATACACTCTTGGGAGTTGGGGTAGTACATCACAGAGAGACAGGCAAACTCCATGGTCACCTCTGATTGGAGACATTCGGATAAACACTAGAATGAAAACTTTGAAGCAAAAATTCAATAATTTAATTTTAAATGTCAAAAATTTAATATTTATGGAAAAGAAGGACACACCTCATTTGTGATTTACAGGAAAGTTTCTTATTATGGGTTCTTAATCCTATATTAGCTGATATTACTGTATTAAATGTATTAAATATTGCACACTGCAATATTACTGTATTAAATTTAACTAGACTCACGATCCCAAGTAACCTTAAGGGCAACCATTCCGAAATTAGTGCTATGATAGTACCAACTACAATCATAGTGATGAAAGGTCAATGATCTGAGTAGTCAAGTTGATAGTAAAATCCAAGTATCCATATAAATGGTTAATTCTAAATTTTACTAAATTATGTACTAAATACGATTTTTACCTTCAAATTTTAAGTTTAATGCATTATGTAACCGTCTTCAATTCTCATCCAACAATTGGGAGTAGGACTCCCTTTGGTGCTCATATATTGTAGCAAGTGATAATTTTATTTTTTACATTAATCATTAACAAAAACATCTGCCCTGCAGTCACAAAGGTAATGCCTCGATCTTTGCATTAGTTTGTTATGGGGAAGACAGCATTTATTTGTAATCATTTACATAGATTGTGGGTGTCCGTTCAAAATGTCTAAATTCAAAACGACTAACGTTTATAACGGCTACGACGAAACGTCTAACGACAAAAAGTCCACTGACAGAACCTCTAATTTTTCAGAATTGAGTATTGAAAACGCGCGCACCTGTTCGTAGCTGGGAACGTCTTCCAGAACCAGTTTGGCAAACCCGACAAAAATGTGCTGAGGGATTTTTTCAAATGCCGGTACTTCCAAGCAGGTTTCCATGGCTAAAATTAGATACAAAATAAAATTAAATTAAATTGTATTTTTGAAACCGGTTGAACCGAATTTGGCAAGTTGTAGGTAAAGACATTAAGACTGAACAAGCAATAGATTTGTGCAAAACTGATCGTGTATTGTGCAGAATCTTCTAGGACCGCTAATAGTTGCTGCAACAATAAACCTGCTGCGAGCAGACTCTCTTGTTTTTTTCAAGGGCTATGTTCATTGAACAAGCCAATCCTTCTCCTGACTGAACTTCATCCAGTTCTGGGTTCTGGTGCAAATGACTGGTTAAACGGTCGCTCACATGAGAGTTGAGTGACCAACCACTACAGTCTGAACACATTTGAAAGAGATCAATAATAGAATTAATAAGTTTGTGCATTTATATAAATTTATACATCTGTAGACGTTTTTGTTCATTTTAGAAATGACAGATGCTTTTAAGAGTTCAGCTCTCAATGTAGCTTCTGGAAGTTTGCTGTAAATTGGTCTCTACAAAAAAACCGATAGTCACGATTCAAGCTGCAGCTGGAACAAAGAATACACGTCACTACTACACTAGTTTTTCTTCATAAAACTAATTTGCATACCTAAAATATGTCTTCACTGCAATGTTGAAAACTGAGCTTCATGCGTATTTTATAGAAGGCTATATGAAAAGCATTATGTGTGTAATATGATTTTAACAAGCAAGATTTTATGCAAAAGGTTAAGTGTCCGCTGACGGACATTTTCAGTAATTGTAAACCTGCTGAGCAGCCAATTATTTTACAACGGAGCTCGCTACAAAAAACATACCTGCAAAACATTGAACGTTTTTAATAAAGTTAGAATTTACTTTTATACTGCAAGTAAAGTTCAAACAAGTCAGCATTACATATTAACATTTACGTTCCCATAAGTTTCATGCATTTGAGAAATTTTTGCTGAACTGTCAGTGATGCAAGTTTAACTTTAACGATGAGTCGTCAATTAGAATAGAGAATACATAGATGTTTCACATTTTGGAATTGCCATCAATGCATGGACATACATATATGCGTAATTTCTACATGAATTAGAAATAGAAATTCTTTGGAATGACAGACAAGTTTCCACATACAAATCATGCTAACTCTATCTTTGACCATTGTTTACACGCATTTACGGTGAAGAATATCTTTATCAAGCAAGATGCGTGTGAGGGCTCGATGCTGAGCAAACATAAGAGACCTGCTGCGCTGAGGCGCAGCAGGAAAAACCGATTATAGTAGACCTGCTGCGCCGAGGCGCAGCAGGAAAAATAAAACTGGATAATGTTTAAGGATAAAAATACTAGATTAATTTTCCACTGAAACAGAATTAACTGTGTTCCTACTTAGTTAGGTTAGCCTTGTGTTAAATAAGTTATTAAACAAAGAACTATAGAAGTACTGTATACACAGTGATACTGAAGCTGATACAAGAAGCTATGTGGACTAAAAATCTAATTCAAGCTTAAGATAATACCATATAGACAAATTTTTTCATAATAATATGGCACATTTGCATCAATTTCTGGAACGGTTTTATCAGCGATTCCAGTCTCCCCTTTCAGGTAGCAGATCTGATGCTTTTCATCATATCCAAATCCTTTACAAGCAGGACCGCCGTTTATATCCAACCTAAATAAAAGCAATAAAAATACAAAAAACTAAAAACTACTACGAACAACAAAAATTATTCAATTAGCAAAACGTTTTCTATTGAAAACTTTTCAATCTTACCTATTTTCATTACAAAAATGTTGGCAGGATTTGAAAGACATCGGTTGCAATCTTTTGCTTGCTTTCGAAATAGTTTCGTTCTCTTCAAGGCGAACTCTGACATACTGCAACACTGCGCCGGATCCGCAATTAACTAAAACAAAAAATTTCAATTAAACAATTTATTCATTTATTAATGAATTTATTAATTAACTTTATTCCTTTAAAATAACTTTATTCCAAGGCAACCTTTCAAGTCCAAGAAATCTGATGGTATGTGTAGACTATAAATTTTGCCAACCTGTTGTCAGATTAGCTTAAATATTAAAGCAGATGCAGTGATCTGGGAAACAAATTGGAACGTAAGAAATGCAAAAACTAAAGGATTAAGTGCCATTGTGCATCAAATAATTTTTCGGGCCAAAAAATTAAAATATTAAATGAGCTGATACAAAAATGCATGGCTCCGTTTCCATCCTGAAAAGGGCTTCTTTCCTGGCTTTGCCAAAAAACTGAAAACCATGAAGACCGTAAAAATTCTGAGAAACCGTGAAAATTCCGTGAAACCATGAGTTGAGTGAAACTCTGAAAATCCCGTGAAACTTTAAAAATTCCGAATGTTTCGTTCGGAAAACTGCTAGAGGATTCGTCTTTTCTAGCCAAATCAGCAAGACTCATTTGGGAGAGTCCAGACCAGAACATCATCCTACCTACCTAGAAGGTATGTACCCTTAGTCGGTCAAGTTAACGTGAATGTATATCGGTAACTAATGTCATGCAGGAGCGTGATTTACAATATGTTTCACTACAAAATTGCATTCAACAAGTTTTATGGGTAAAATAGTGCGACGCGTGCAGCATATCGTGGAATTTCTACAGCCTACACGTCGTGAAATTTGTGCAGCCAACACGTCGTGGAATTTGTGCAGCCAACACGTCGTGGAATTTGTGCAGCCAACACGTCATTGAATGTGTGCAGCCACACGTCGTGAATTTGTGCAGCCAACACGTCGTGGGATTTGTGCAGCCCACAGGAACCTACAGGATGAAACCTGATTTTCAAAATATCCAACGGTAAACTCTTCTTCGTCGACAAGCTGATCTGGAGAAATTATTCTGTCACCAGAATTCAGTAGACAGTCTTGCGATTCTGGATAATAAATGGCGGATCGACAAACGAAGCCGAACAGTGATCTAAATTTTGCAAACTGCTACAACTGTTGTGTATAATTAATTCTAAATTAAACTTTATCAAAAAAGAATTGAAACAGTATTAGCTTTAACGTGTTAGCTCTCAAACATCCTAGCCTACCTAATTATGTACATTAATTGTCCACAACAATAAGAGCAAGAACAATTCCCTTCTTGTCACATTAAACCGAAATCTCGGAACTTCACATTAAACAAATATACCTGCGTAATCAACATTATTGACCATTATTTGATTATTTATGATTTGATTGATTATTATTATACATAATTTGATATTGTGCAATTATCAAAGTTATTGTACCGGTCCTACAGTGGACACCCATTGGGTCCGCATTTGGCCAGAAAGTAAAAGTAAAAGATGCGGAGAAACGAAAACAAGCCAACTAAATCGAATGAGAGATCTTTCAGGGTACTGCAAACGTCGACTTTTCAAAGAAAGTCGAGTGAAGCCTTTCTGGTAATGACTGTCCTTAAAAAGTCAGTTGGGATAAGATGTAAAATTGCATATGCAGCCAAAAACATGGGCGAAGAATTGCCAATTTTAGAATTGCATTTATTTTTAATGAAAATGTTCAGATAAATTTAGCTTTTCAAGTGCTTATCCCAATTGTTATTTGAAAGACAATCACTTACTAGCCTCGGCAATTAAGTGAAGGTTGAGGTTAATTTGGGTGCATGCTTCAATGCTGTTTCAATACGAACATGGTTGGCAAAAACGTTGAGGGTACAAATTGGAAAAAACTGCTTTCGAAAAATTTATAATATGCGAAGTGACGGCTCATTTCCATGAAAGAAATAATTGAATAAATAAAATAAGAGGCTTGAAAATTGAAATGAGAAGAAACATGATAAAAATATAAATCAGTTGAAACTGACTGTGCTGAAATGAACTAATGTGCTCTTGATGTCAGAAAATTAGTGCAATATTAAGAAAAGCAGTTGATCCAGAGTGCTGAGTGATAAAAAAAATTAAAATTTTACTTAGTCACTAAAATTTACCTAGATTCCAGGCAACCTTCCAAGCATTGAGCCAATTCCTCAGTTTTCAAAGCTTCATCTGTGCTATGCGGTAGTACCTTTTGCAGAAAAGTTTGAAAGAGTGGAAAATTGTAAACCAAAATTCCGTTCAAACTTGAAGCTAAAATTAAGACGTCAAATGTAATTTTAAAAATTTCTAATTTACAGTTTCTTCGGTTTTCTCTGCATTTCGCCAAAAAGGAACACTTCCATATGTATAAATCAGACCTCTAATACTCCAATCGAAATAGAAGCTACATAAATGTTTACTTTGTTTACAGCAAGTTCCACAGTTTTAAAACTAAAATACCATTCCCAGAAATTAATTTAAATTTTTAAAAATACCTTTTACACATATTTTTTCGTAGTAGCCAGACTTTTGGTAAGAATCGCTTTCAACGAGCAGTTGATTTTCTTTCACCGATTTCTGTTGAACAGAACTTAAGAAGCATCTCTGTTGAGATTCGATAAAATCGAAAGATCGACATTCGAAATCTCGACCGGTCGAGTCACTGTTATCGAGACAGTACTGAAAGCAGGCTCGAAATCTGGTTTTGCTGATTGCTATTTCGGCCATTCCGAGAACGGTTGCAGCCGATGTTTGCAGAAATATTGGCGTTTCTGCGCTGAGACAGTGGCTTGCTGAAAAACAAATTTTCTGGGGGGAATTGCTCCAAAAAGGATGAAATTGTTCAAGGGTGAAAAACCTGTAGAAATTAGGAATAGACACTATGTTAAGGCAAACATATGCATAATTTTGACAAAGTTGCAGATAGAAAAAATCTTAAGAATCCCTGGAAATTGCTTAGAATTTCCAGCATTTTTTGTACATTTTTTACTGTAAACATTCTGGCACAGATCCACTCTGAGATCTCTCTGTTCGCAGATGTAGCTCAGTTTTTGGTTGTTTTACGGAAGATCCAGAACTCAAACCCCTACCAAGTGAACTACGTACCTGGAAAGCAATACTTGTTTTTACCCTTGGTTAACCTTTCGGTGCTTGAAAGTCAGATGACTAGTATATTAATTATATGGTATTCGATTGGCTGTTCAGCCGATTTAGTTTTTTTCTAATGTTGGAGGTTGAACATAAAATTCCATCTCACAATTTGTTAAATACATATCGATTGATAGATCGATAAAATTATGAATTAATATTAATTAATTAATAGACTAAGTACAAGCTATACTTACCATTTTCTGCATAAACGCCAAATAAACTAAAAATTAGTAATAGACACTGGAGAAACATTTCTATTATAAAGATTCAAAGAAACTCACTTAAGATTACAGTTTACACAGAATTTTCTATTTATTAGACATTAATCAACTGCATTTACGAAAATTAAAAATTGAAAAACAATTAAAACTATTAATAATTAATATATACACGCCGACATCATTAACAATTTAATCAATTAGATTTGGATAAAAATTACTTACAATAATGAATTGTGAAAAATTCGTGTATCAATTAAACTAAATTTAAATACTTTAACCCTTCGAGTTAGTATCAAGCCCCCTCTGTTTATCAAACCTCCTATTTGAAGGTCACCTTTGGGTCAGGTCAACTTTTGAGAAAGAGAGTTTCAAAGAAAGTCTTTAAAGTCTTTCAATAACTCATAACAAAATGAGAATCTAATAAATTATCAGAATTCTTCTCCTGAAATCTTGACTTGACCCTCAAAACAGTGACAATAAAGATAAACTCAAACTAAAACTCTGTTGATCCTAGATTAATAAAGTACAGACAGATGGATAGGCAAAATTTTAAAAATATGGAAGTATAAGAAGGACATCTTATTTGTAAAATTTTAAATAAATGTTAGGTTTATCTGTCTGTTCAGATCTACGTCAGGCAGCTTTTGCAGTGAAATATTGTCCTTGTAACTGCTTTAAATTGGTATATTGTTCAATCCGATTTTCGCCCGCATTCGGCCTCCACCTTGCCTGGAAGTGCTCATCACAAAACGTTTCAAGATTGGTGGGTTTGAACAAGAAGACCACTGGCTCACGGCTTGATTTTAGATTCCAATAATCTTTTGAGGTAATACTAAGGCAGACACAAGACGCGTGCATAACTTTCGCAAAACTTAACTGATTCAGTTCAAATTTGGCATGGTTATAATTGATCTCTCTGATCTGTTATCTGATACATCTCTGCCCGACATGCAGCTAAATTTTAGAATTTTAATAACTTAAAATGTTTAAGTTCTTCAAGGAGGACTAAGGGGAACCATAAACCAATTTTGCTAAAAAGTTGCACACTGGGATTTTCTGGGTCGCTGAGCACGAATTTGAAACTAGGTTTCGATTCACCTTTTCGTTAGCTAGAAGTAAGCTAAAGTTGTTAGTTTAATGTTTAAGATTATTGTCTAACGAAAAGTTGGATCGAAAAACTATTTTCAGATTCGTGCTCAGCGACCCAGAAAATCCCTGTGTGCTACTTTTTGGCAAAATTGGAGACAAAAAGTTTTGGTTCCCCTTGGCTTCCCTTGAAAAACTTAAAAACTTAATATATTTAAAATTTTAAAATTTAGCTGCAGATCGATCAGAAATGTATCCAAATGTGTCCATTCCAAATTTGAACTGAATTGGTTAAGTTATATACACTGGTGTGCGCCTGCCATGGTATCGTCGTTTTAGAGAATATGTGTGTGTGTGTGTTGTGTGTGTGTGTGTGTGTGTGTGTGTGTGTGTGTGTGTGTGTGTGTGTGTGTGTGTGTGTGTGTGTGTGTGTGTGTGTGTGTGTGTGTGTGTGTGTGTGTGTGTGTGTGTGTGTGTGTGTGTGTGTGTGTGTGTGTGTGTGTGTGTGTGTGTGTGTGTGTGTGTGTGTGTGTGTGTGTGTGTGTGTGTGTGTGTGTGTGTGTGTGTGTGTGTGTGTGTGTGTGTGTGTGTGTGTGTGTGTGTGTGTGTGTGTGTGTGTGTGTGTGTGTGTGTGTGTGTGTGTGTGTGTGTGTGTGTGTGTGTGTGTGTGTGTGTGTGTTTGTGTGTGTGTGTGTATCCATGTTGTCTGAGACAATGAGCAAAATCGGTGACTATCGAAATTTGGCCAAAGCGAGCCCACAAAAAGTACCACCTAAAAGCAAAGTACCCGCATCGGTCAAAGTACCCGCATCGGTTAAAAAGGGCAGGTATTTCATTTTGTATTTGTAATTTAGTTCACACCTTTTTGAGGAACTCCTCATAACTGGCACTTAGACAGGTACGGCTTGAGCTAAAAGTACTTTATTTTTGAAATGATGAACACAATGCAAACAAAAATGTAGCGACTGACCCTCACATTTATGTGTATTTTTAGGTATAGTCTCCTTAAAATGATTGTTTATAAACTAACACAGAAAATTTCAAAGACTGTAAAAGCCGAAAGCATAATTGTATTGCAGAAATTGCGACAAAGCCATTTTTATTTTCCTGTTTTTTAGTTTTCAATTTTTAATATTTGTTTTTTAATTTTTAATACCCTGGTTTGTATAAATGTATGATACTGAACTTATGTACATGCTTAACTTATTAGATTTAAAATCCTTTGATTTTATGAAAAGCAAAACTATTTTTGGTATACATGACGTCGTTATTAGATATTGGAATTGGTAAAATCAATTAAATGAGGACTAGACGAAATCAACTGAGGGATCAAAGTCATCAAAACTACACACAAACTAATTTGGAATAGAATTAACCACAAAAATATCCCTTCCTACGATTTGAAAAATTTGAAAAGGCTCACAAACTCAAAACACATAATGTTGCGAACAATATCTGTGAATAATTATTCCGGAAGCAACTATATTATTGTTCATAAGATTATGTAATAAAAAGATTTCTAAGGTCATGTTAGGTGCCCACATTTCAAAAATACATTATTACACTACTCACACGGAAGTGAGTATGTGTTGCTTTTTTCTTTTTCAAAAATACATTATTACACTACTCATACGGAAGTGAGTATGTGTTGCTTTTTTATACCAGTAAACTCTTTTGACGCTTGCCTCAAGTAGTTCCGAAATTGAGTACAACCAACTCTATGGCAACGTCGACCTTTGATAAATCAACTAAAACTTATTTAACAATCTATTAATAAATTCTGTGCGCTTAAGTGAGTCCCAGTAGTTTAGGGCATTGCAGCCTGCCGTAAGTTGGTGAAAGATCACAATGTTAAGAGGGCTGGCACGAAAGCGTCTTCTAAAAAATGTCACAACAGTTTCGGAACGAATTTAAACGTTAGCTTGATTCGATTGTGCCTGGGTGGCTCAATACCTACAGCGCTTGTCTTGGTCTCTAAAAGTTGTGGGTTCGATCCCACCTCAGGCCAGGTTTTTTTGGGTGGTCGGAGGTGCTACAGTAACAGTTTCTGTCGTTCTTTCATTTCAGTTGGAATATTGCTAAACGACGACTCTAAGTTTAAGGCTGATATCCAAGTTGGTTTATAGGATATTAGCATTTATTCATTAGGTATCATAATTTTAGTCAGTCTTCAATATTAATACTGAAAACGTAGACTGTATAGTTGTAAGTTGCTATTCCAGTTGGCTTCCATTCAACTGGCATTTATTTAGGATAAACATCAGAATTTCGATTATGCTGATAGCTGACATTCCCAAAGCGAGGCTAATGATAGATCCGAGGTTGCTGAATAATATCGCTATCTAAAAATCCATGCAAAAATCGAATTAACCATACAAACAAATGTAGTTGTTTTAGTTGTAATGATTACATGCCGTAAAATTTTAGCTTTATGCGTCTATCAAAAGATTCTGACTCTGACTCCGAGGCACCTGGATCCCCGGGTAGTATGTAAACTGACTACCATCAATTAGTAGACAGACAGTACAGTAATCGCTGCACTTTTTAGACAAGCCTGACTCAGCCTACCGTTTCCATGGGACTCTCGTAGTAAGCTTGGAACTCAACTGTATTGGCATAAATCAGTTCTGCATAGGCATAGTTGGCCCTACAAAAAGTGAAAACGAAGTTTTAAACCGAGCTGGGGAACATCACTAAAAGAGCACCGAAACATCTGTAAGAGTTTGTCACTACTGAATTCAATGAATTGCATTGAGTTGCATGGAATACAAATTGTTGAGGGGACTGCAAGTATTTAAATATTTATTAAGTACTGTGTTCTGTTATGATGACTAAGCACTGAGCGGATCCTATCATCCCAGTATGTAGTTATAACGTTTGTATGTATATGTATGTATATGTATGTATATTAGTATGTATATTAGTTTGTCTTAGACACGGTCAAAAATTGTTTTACTATGGCTCCCATAATGTCCATACTTTACTGAAGTTTAGAATAATTACTTGGCTCTCAAACACAGTGCTTATATTCAAGAAACTTTAGTAATATTAGGTAAAAATGGGTTTTGTACAACAAATCATTTACAAACTCAATCAACTATCATAAATCTCCCTTCCCTGCACTGCACTCGACCTCAGATACGTTAACTCGCATACTCACAGTCGCAGGCATAATTTCGAAGATGGTGATTTGAAACATGTAAAATTAACACAAGTGGCTACACAAACTTCCTTTGATATTTAATTTGGTTATTCTTCAAAATAGAGGCTTTCCACACTTTTCCAGAAACAATTTTCCATCGCCATTGACTAAAACGGTAGTATTTAGGACTAGGAAACTAAAAGAATTTGGTACAAATGTATATAATCGAGCGCTTCTTCTCACTGTTCCTGGCGTACTACTTTACCCAATATAGCATTAAAAATTACTATGCGATAAACTAAACTTACCTAACTATTTCTGTGCACTGTTGCATGGTTGAATTACACGAAATGGAATTAAGAACTTCTGGCCAAAGCTAAAACAAGAATGTCCGTTACAATAACGATTCTACAATCGTTTGAGTGACACACATGAAAATAACGGCCCTTGGGAAAGTAGATAGGAAATTTTATGTTATTTTCCTAAAACATACTCACCCCTTCACTATTAATGCTAGTAGTAATAGAGAGGCCAATTGAGCGCAGTTTGGGTGCCATTTTGCTCCCGATTTTGGGGAGCTATTGGGTGACCATTTTGCTCCCATTTTTTGTGTGACGTTTTTGCTCCCATTTTTGGGTGACTAATTAGCTCCCAATGGTAATGCATGTGATGAATGAAAATTTTGAGTGATGATATGACTCAACTTTTGGGTGACATTTTTGCTCTCACTTTTGGGTGACATTTTTGCTCTCACTTTTGGGTGACCATTTTGCTCCCATTTTTGGGTGACTGTTTTGCTCTCAACTTTTGGGTGACTAATTAGCTCCCAATGGTGATGCATGTGATGAGTGAAAATTTTGAGTGGTGATTTGACTCAACTTTTGGGTTACACTTTGACTCAACTTTTGGGTGACTGTTTTGCTCCCATTTTTGGGTGACATTTTGGATCCCAGTTTTGGGTGACCATTTTGCTCCCATTTTTGGGTGACTGTTTTGCTCCCATTTTTGGGTGACCATTTTGCTCCCATTTTTGGGTGACTGTTTTGCTCCCACTTCAAATGTTAATGAAAGTATATGTGATGGGTAGAATTTTTGGATATTGATTTGACTGTCATTTTTGGGTGACTGTTTTGCTCTCATTTTTGGGTGACTGTTTTGCTCTCACTTTTGGGTGACCATTTTGCTCCCACTTTTGTGACACGTTTGCTCTCAACGTTTTGAGGTAAGCTTGTGGTTGATTTTTTGCGTATTAATTTTTACACTATAATGATCTATTTTCACACTATAACGTTCTGTTCACAAATGTGGTGTGTGTTCATGTTCATAACGTATTCAGCCGATATGCTCATAAGATCATGTTCATTTAATGTTAATATTAATGCTCATAACTTTGGGAGATGCTCCATAACATTGCCTTTATGAAACCTATACTGTTTATGAAGCAAAGTTGATTGATCTATAAATTTGTTGGCCTGGATTTTTAAGTAAATACATATTACTGGAAATCCAGCAAGATGTCAACAACTGCAGGTAAGTGCATTGTTCAATTGTACAATCTAGGTAATTGTTAAATTAAAACTCATGTAACCTCAAATGGTGGCAATGATTCTACTTGCTTGTTACTAAGACAGAGTTGTTTTATTTCAGAATTAATGCCAGGTGGTCAGGACAAGAGAAAACTGTTGGAATGCATGACATGTCATCAAACATTCACCGAATTGAGAAACCTTAACCGACACAAGAGAGAACGACATAGCGAACCAGACTCTCATCGCTGCAATCAATGTGGGAGAACATTCATCAGAAAATCCCACCTAAGTCGTCACATCACTCGCTGCAACCCACCAGTAGCTCACTCACCAGTCGAAGAGCCGAAAACATCCTATCAACCGCCGCCAGAAGACACAGCTCCACAGGATGTTCAAATTGATGAATCACTTCCTGAAGATCCCATTGAACCGCCCGCTCAGGATGATATCTATGCCAGGAATTGGGCACGAGTTCGTACTCATCATCACATAGCCAAGAAATTCCTGCGAACTTACAACTTCCGTTTGGAAGGAACGCATATGGATGAAATTGGAGGCAACCTTAAGCGAGTATTCCTTAATCAGCAATACAAGGCCAAATGGAACATATCCTTTGGATTCATCCTCCGAGAAAGAATGACTGACGAACAGATATACTACTACGCAAGCAACAACACAAACCTTTTCGAGATGCCCAGGCTAATTGGCAATAGAAAAGACTTGACTAAATTGATTGATGATATTGAAGGAATGGATGTACTTGAATGGGCACAACAGCAACGCCCTAATACTAATTATGTTGTTGACAGCGTAACAAACATGTTGGTAACTGTGTATTGTATGCTAGGTTATGTTATTGGTTGATGGGTATTGTACGTATAATGTATGTGTAAATAAACTACTTACAGAGTTAGTTCTGAAGCTAGTAGCAGGGCAAAAGCTAGGTGTTCAGGTTAAGTTAGGCGAACCAACAAGAATAAGTTAGTGATAAGGAAATGTAACAGACAGAAAATTTGAATGTCATGAAGCAACAAACAACAAACACACTAGTTTACATTTACCAGTAACCCATGAAGTTAGCAGTGCATGCAAAACAGTAAAAGTTGACAAAAGCGAATACTTCAAAACACTGATATCACAAACGTTTGACATTGTAAAT
>JASAND010024968.1:0-10057 GCA_030248195.1 Trissonchulus latispiculum
TAGAACGAAGTGTTTCACACCTAGAGCGCAGAATAGATAAGAGTGTGACAAGTATCACACCCTTTGTTGCCAGCTCGCAAGCCATGCCATGCCCACCTTCCCGTACTTGCGTACCGAGAGGACCCCCACAAATCAGTACCCAGGACGCAATTGCTTGCGCTCACTTATTTCTACAGTATATACTACACTCCCCCACCCGCAAATCTAACCTATCATTCGACTTGTATCGGGATCCCGTCGAATGATGGGTCGTATTTGCGGGGGGTACCTTCCTATTCAAACGCGCCAGCATACGCAATTGCATACCGGGTGCTGCTTTACGGGGGTCCAGCAGGTACGCAGTTGCAGAGAGGGGATGGGCCGTAAGCGTGTAGCTGATAACAGAGAGTGTGACAAGTTTGGCAGTTAAATATGTACTCTTAATTTTACCTGCATGACATGGTTTGGGCTGCAGAAATTGTACACTGTCGTGAACCAGAAGATTTGAATAAAACGACTATTCAGTAGTTTAGGCTAACCAATTGCTCAAAGTTTAAAGGCAAGTAGGAAGGTAGTAAAGAGAATTAATAGTATGGTTAAGGTGGGTGAAAAGATACAAAAACTATGCAATGGGTACAGGGTAGTGTTGTTGCCCGGCCGGTTTTTTGACTCGGCCGGCCGGACCCGGCCGGCCGAGCTTGTGAACCCGGCCGGCCGGCTGGCCGGGCAATGCAAACCGGCCGGCCGGCCGGCCGGTCAAAAAAGGCCGGCCGGTATCAGTTTTGCCCTATTTTTCGTGTATCTTGCATAATATTTAGCATTAATTGATGCATACAGTTACTCCTGGGTATGTATAACAGATAAAATCAAGTAATGTCCTTTTTCTGAAGACCGCCCGGCTGCTTCTGACCCGGCCGGCCGGCCGGGTGTTGACCGGCGGCCGGCCGGCCGCCGGCCCGGCCCCCCGGCAGGCCGGATTGTCGGCATAGCGGCAGGCCGGGTTTTCCTCGGCCGGTGTTGCATGCCAAAATTTCCCCCATGCTAAGTTTTCCCCTGGGGGAAAATTCTAGCATGCCAAAATTCCCCCTCTAATGTTAGCCTAAAATGGGAAATTCTAGCATGCCAAATTTTCCCCCTCTAATTCCTTTCCTTCACTTTATTATTTTAATGATATACCTGTAATCTGGAATTTTATACATGTAATTTGGAATTTATGAAGATCCCAACCTCCTTTTTAACAAATCTGTATTCTACCAGATTTTTCATACTGCTGATATTCATACCTGAACGGGAGGCCAAATTTCACTGACCCTTGTGGAAGCAAATTTGGGTACCCCTTGTGAGAGCGATTTTTCTTAGGGGTACTTTTCAAAGCGATTTTTAAGCGGTTTTTGCCATTTTTTAACAAAAAACAGCGATTTTTTGGCCAAAACGCGTTTTTCGGACCGTTTTTTAGCAAAAAGTAGTGATTTTAAGTAAAAATTCCGTCGACGCCGGAAAATTTTTGGAAATTTTAGTCGTAAAACCTATTTTTGGGCAATTTTCTTACCCCTTGTGGCCAATTTTCCTACCCCTTGTGGGAGTAATTTCGCGACCCCTTGTGGACGACTTCGCCGAGGGGGGGGGGAAATTTCCCCCTTCCCCCCCCCCCTTGTTCACCTGTACTGATATTTGGAAGTATTAGGTACCTAATAGCAAGATGTTATTTAACGTGTTAAATTTCCCACTTTAGTTATGTCATTTTTGTTAAATATAAACCCAAAACGGGCAAGTATTAAGTTCAATGGACATTCTTAATCGTATCGTGGGCTTATATGCTAAGGATTATATGCTGACGTCATCATGCTAAAGTTCCCCCTTACACGTAAAAAATTTGAATACATATGCGTATTTATATGCATTATTAGCTAGGGGGGAAATTCTAGCATGGGGGAAAAGTAGCATACGACACCGGCCAACAACTCTAGTACAGGGTAAACTATGTTGCATGATTCAATAACCAGGTTAGGATAGGTTTTAGTTTAACATTAGCCGACGAAAACATTAGTTTTGTCAGAGACAGCCACAGCGGAAGTGTTGCGACTACAGTCTACCGTTCAAAGATTCAATTCAACGCATTGGTGCTGTCTTCACGGAAGAAGCATATGTGGAAGTTGGTTACGCTTGCGCTCACCGAGAATAGACAGGCTTGAGGACACAATGTAGGAACTGACTGAAGTGGTGGCTGGGATCTCCAGTGGATGCTGATATTTCATTTTTACAAAATTTACATTTTATAATACAATGGTGGCATTGCAGTGGTTTAGTAACAGCTGAAACTTAATCTGTAATTTTCCTTTAAGTTTGCATAAATAATAAGAAACACTTGTTTATTAGTTGCAATTTTGGCTGGCTTTTGGTGGCGGGGATGTGTAAGAAAGTCTCGGGCATTATTTGCCAAGCCAAGCCAATTGGGGGAGCTTTGGGCTAGTTTCCTTTGGGGGGGGTGGCGTGGTGGAGGGTGGTTTCGACCAACTTTCCCCCCCCCACAGATTTTTTGACAAAAAAGTTAGCTAAATTTGGCCGAAAAATGGGCATTTTTTGAAAAATATTTCTAAAATTTTGACCTAAAATCGCTTTAAAACGGTGCAAAAACGCCTAAAACGTTAAAAACAAGCCTTATTTTGATGAGAAAAGGGCTACGTTTCAGAAAATTTTGCAGTTTTTGGCCATTTTTCGAAATTTCTGAGGTCCAAATTCTGGGGGGGGGGGGGGGTTGGGGGCATAGGTGTAACTGGGGGGGGGGGCTTGGGGGGGGGTGGTAACCCCCCCAGCCATTTTTCCAAACCCCCCCAGAAATTTTTGGGGGCCCCCGGCCCCCAGTTGGGGGGGGCATAGGTGTGTTAGGGGGGGGGGGGGTGGGGGGGACCCCTCCTCCCAAATGGAGGGGTCGCAGACCAGGGTTGGGCGAGACCGAGATTTTGCCGATACCGAGACCGAGAACGAGACCGAGACCAAGGTACCGAGACCGAGACCGAGACCGAGACTGGCCAAGTCTCGGCTTTTGGGCGAGACCGAGACCGAGACCGAGACTAGCAATTTTTAGCTTAAAATTAGTTTCAACCATTTTTTGAGGCTTAGATCTAGTATTAGGGGCTTTAACACATAAACATATGGTTTTCGCACCTCGTTAGTTAATTTTCACAACATTGATTTAAAATTTTCGCCAAAATTAGATATTTTCAAAAAATTTCCGGTCTCGGTCCGAGACCGAGACTTTTGGGTGAGCGAGACCGAGACCGAGACCGAGACCGAGACTGGCCAAGTCTCGGCTTTTGGGCGAGACCGAGACCGAGACCGAGAACCATAATCCCAACCCTTTCGCAGACCCTCCCCCATAAAAAATTTTTTATACCCACCCCCCACACACGGCCTTCGGCCGACCCCCCCCCCTAAAAATTTTCAACCCCCTACCTGGATTTTTGCAAGTTTTTAGCCAAAAATTCGGAAATTTTCAAAAAATTAGCGAAAAATTGCTAAAATTCGCCTTATTACCTTAAAAATCGCTAAAAATTGCTGAAAATTGAGAAAAATTTTCAGTTTTTTAGCGAAAAATCGATTTTTCGCCGTCCCCCCCCCCCTCGAAAATTTTTCTTACCCCTCCCCCCAAATCGACTTTTTTTCAACCCCCCCTCCCCCTTTTTTGCCAAACCCCCACCCTACTTTTTTTCAAACCCCCACCCCCACTTTTTTCGCCAGCCACACCTATGGGGGGGGTAGTCGCGCCGAAGGCGCGAAAAATGCCCAAAATTTGGGCATTTTTAGGGTATAGAGGTCTGGGAAAAAAAACCAACCCGCAAGTGGTGGGGAAAAAAACCAACCCCCCGTTTGGGCGATGGGGATGAGCTAGCGGGCTCAAATTTTGCATGCGAGTTGGTAGGGCCCATCCCACCTACCACCATAGATGTGTTAGGGGGGGGGTGGGGGCGGGCCGACCCCCCCCACCAAAATGACAAATTTTGGCGACCCCCCCCCCCAGATTTTCGGATTTTTGCTACCCCCCCCAGATTTTTGGCCAAAAAGTGGTCAAAAATGGCATAAAATCGAAAAATTAGGGGGGGTCCCCCACCCTCCGTCGGGAACCCCCCCCAGATTTTTTGCCCAGCCACACCTATGCCTACCACACCAAATTTGAGCTAAATCGGACCACTTTTGAGCATTTTGTGACATTTTGAAAATTTTGGCATTTTTGACCCCCCAAAAATTCAAAATTTGCCTATTTTTGAAGGCCTGTAAAAAATTTTCCGTAGCAGTTATGTAGATAATAACTTTTAATAGTTTATATGAGAACAACATGTGCTCTTTCCAAAAATGTCGGTCTCGCCTTCCTGCGACGCTTGGCAAGCTACCAGCAGAATTTTTACAAAATTGGGAAAAAAACCAAGGCGTGGGAAAAAAGAACCAATTTTTGCTTTTGCTGCCAAACTCCCAAAAATGGTTCTTAGTTGCTCAAAAGTCATCCACATAGCAAGTTTAATGCGTTCTTTCACGTGAACAGCTCAAAATTGCATTTGGACTTGGCAATTTTGTGCTAGCCGGTAAAAACCTCATTTCGGCGGATCGGCTGTTTGGCTCAGCTAAAGCGGCCAAAAAGTACTCTGGGACAAAGAAATACGCGAAAAAACACTGAAACAACGTTTATTTTCATTTATTTCGTCGAATTTCGAAAGATTTACAAATTTTTGCATTTTAACATAGAAACTGGCAAATTTGATGAAACCTAGCCAGTTGATGCTGCAAATTTTGATGTTTGATTTTCTCACTTACTATAAGGAATATCGCAAAAAATAACTGCAGATATGAAGTCAGCGACGCCGATTTTACCTGCCGCATGCATAAAATCGCTAATATGAGTTACCCTGACCGAATACTGGGGTTGGTTTTTTTCCCACCGGTTGGTTTTTTTCCCGCCATTGGTTTTTTTACCCCGGCTAATTAACCGTTAATTACTAATTAACGACAGGACCTAGAGAGGCGATTTATATAACAAAATGACAGTCTAGACAGGGCTTGATAAGAAAATAATTTGTAGCCGGATTGCTCCACTGGGTAGTTCTGCAGAGTCCAAAAAGTGACTACCTTGGTTTTTTTCCCCGACCTCTATAAATTTTGCAAAATTTTTCAAAAAAGTCCAAATTTTTGGCTTAACGTGTTTATTATCGCGAGAAATACACGTTTATAACGGTTTTATGGACTTCTAAACTCAATACTGACCTCATTCTGGACTCAGAAACATGTTGGCAATCAAGTTTTCGAGTTTAAAAACACTGTCTAATGTCAAAATTACTTAATGCTTTCGTGTTTTTCGGAATTAGCAACGGCTGAAAATACGATTTTTGGCATAAAAATTGAAAAAATTTTTTGGGGGAGGTTTGGGGGGGGTCGTGGGGGGGTTTGGGGGTGTTTAAAAAGGGGGCCCCCCACCCCAAAACCCCGTTACACCTATGCTATGGTTGGGGGGGTATAGCCATGGGGGGAAAAAAACCCACTTTTTCGGATTTTGGCTGGAACTTTTTTGTTATAAGGGCTATCTGAGAACTCTACATACCATCGTACTTGGCGTACTTAGAACTTTCTTTTAAGCCCATTTGCACTTCTCTAGGTTGTACCGTTAGGCCGGTATAATGCAAAAAGTAGCGGGGGGAAAAACCCAATGGGGAGAAAAAAAACCCAAATGGGGGGAAAATAAACCCACCCCTCACAGGTCCTAAAAATTGTCGTAGCGCGATTCTGACACTTCCTGTGTAAAATTCAACTCTTTTTTAGTTAGTATGAGTCAAAAAACCCGACCTAGGTAGCTTTTTTTGAGATCTCATGTGCCATTGAAAATGCAGCATCAAATGGACAGGTTTCATAAAGTTTAACACATAAACATAGGGCAATTTTTGAAAAATGCTAAAAACGATGTAATTTGATAAAACTTATTATTCTAACGTGTAGAGAATGGTTTTTTACGTACAATTGGCTATTAAAAGTCACAATTAGACCTCTGCTGGGTCATCCAGCAGCGAAATTGCACTTTTAGGGTTTTATGCCTCTAGCTACCCAAGTATTCAAAATTGTCCAAATCTGACAGCATAGGGAGACGCAGCGTCCTCGATAATATCGTACTACAGTCCCGAATTGTTTCCCAGTTGAGCTGGTAAAAAATTTTTCAAAAAAATTTGGGTGGGTTTTTTCCCCCCAAAGTGGGTTTTTTTCCCCGCCACGTTTGGCAATGTGCCAGTCTAACGGTGCATCGGATCGGTCTAATTTTTGCTGTGTGCAAAGAGGAAGACTTGCCATCATTGCAGATATTTGCAAAACTTTTCTAGCCCAACCCAGTCAAAGGTTACATCGGTCCAAACTTTTGCCAAATTTTTGGAAGGTTGGACCAAAAAGTAGGTATCATTTTCAAAATGTCATAAAATGAGCAAGAGTGAACCAAATGACCTGATCTTTGCACACATAGGTTAGAAAGAGTCGCGCTTTCTGCTGGTATGTTTTGGAGCTCCTAGCTCCAACCCGTGACCCAGGAGGCGGGTGGGTTTTTTCCCCCCCCAAAAAGGGGGTGGGTTTTTTTCACCCCATGGCTATATATATATATATATATATATATATATATATATATATATAGATATATATATATATATATATATATATATACATATACCCATATACCCATCACATTTCGGGGGTCGCCAACCCCCCCCCCCGAGACCCTAAGTTCGTCGTCGTCGTCGTCGTCGTCGTGGATGGTCGATCAGGATACCACATCCTATACTCGGCGGGCCCCAAGGAGCCCACAATTACCCAAGAAGCGAAGAACAGCCTCCGGATCATTGCGAAGGCAGGATATTTCCGGATTTGGCCCAAGGTCTATATGCCTGGCTGTGGTGAGGGCTGGGCAGGACAGAAGCAAGTGTTCTACAGTTTCTGGCTCCCCCAGCTGACAGAAACTGCAATTAGGGGAAGGAAATCGGTTGGGGTCAATGGTGTGTCTGTACGATGCCAGGATCCAGGATTTCCCACTGCGCAACTGGCTAAGCAAGACCCTGTCTTGCCTGTTAAGGTGTTGTTCCTTCGACTGTGGGACAGGACCCGAATTCCCGTAGATTGCCCGGGCCCGTAAATGCAACAGGGAGTCATACCAGGTTCTGAGGACGGCTCTTTTGATTACAGCTTTCGCTGTATTGAGATCCGCCGCTTCCGCCATTTGCGGCAAGGAACTGGCTTCCGAGGCTAGGCGATCGGCGCTCTCGTTTCCAGAAAGGCCGGGCATGCCCGGGTATCCATTGGACTATGATCTTCCGGTGACGGAGTCTGCTTAGGCTGGACCAGACCCTGAAAGGGTTTGACTGAAAGATCCACGTACGCCGCTGTTGAGGAGCCTGACAACCGATTGTGAGTCCGTGCAAACTCTTACTCTGTAGGCTGGCGGGAACTTGTAGTCGTTTTCCTCGAGCCATCGAAGTCCACAGGCCACTGCTTTAGTTCGGCCCTGAAGCTTGAGCAGAACTTTCCGGCAGCAACCTTGATCTCCACCGGCTCAGTGGGGTCGGCGAACTCGATGTAGATGCCTCCACCTCCATTTTCAGTACCTCCGGCCGCCGACCCGTCTGTCCAGATGGTGATCTCTGCGGGCGGCAATTTGCTACAGTGTCTCTTCGGCCGCCAGACGTCGGATTTCCGGCGCATCATGTCGGCGTGTTCGGGTTACTAAGGCGGGTCGGGCATCCACTCCAGCAAACCGGAGTCCCGGTTCAACCGAATCTACTGCAACCATAGGTTCCCTGGGAATGGTGGATAGGCCGCAGTCCTCCGTAGCCTCCGCGGCAACCTTCCGCCAGGATGGCTGTGATTTGAGTGATCTGTGGAGGTTCGGAGGGGCGTCACATAGGTCTCTTCTAGGGTTGCCTGGTGGCAGGCGAAGGGATCTTTCCAAGGCATTGGCTGCCAGCTGCTTCTTCCTCATAGCCAGAGGTATCAAGTTAGCCTCCAGCTGGAGAATTTCGATCGGAGCCGCACGAAGGCAGCCAGATATGGACCTTGCGGCACAGTTTTGGACTTTTTCCAGCGTATCCATGTGGGTCTTGGTCGCGCAAGGCATCCACGCCCCTCCGCAATATTCTATGGCAGATCTAACAAAGGTCAGGTAAAGAAGTCGGAGGTCCTCCTTTACGCATCCCCACTTAGTGCTGGCCACAGCATTCAGGGTCTTCAGACGGGCACAGGCCTTGGCTTTGAGTTTGTTCACATGAGGACCAAAATTGAGCAGGCGGTCAAAGGTGATACCGAGAAAGACTGGGTTGGCTTTGAACGGGACTTGAGATCCATCGATGTTCAGTTGAGGTCGAAAGTTGGCTTCCTTGTTGCAGGTTGAAAAGACGCAGCATTCTGACTTGTGTGCGTTTATCTGCAGCTTCCACCGGCGTGACCACTGAGCTATAGTGTCCAGCGCCTCTTGCATTTTGGCCTGGCCTAAGACCCTAAGTTCCAGGGAAACTATGGCTTTGGGGGCATAGGTGTACCTGGGGGGAACCCCTTCCCCCAAATGGACAAGTCCCGAGTCCCGACCGACCATACATGTGCTTGGGGGAGGCATAGGTGTACTACCTGTTTGGGTTGGGGGGGGAGTAGTAGAAGGTCCAAATTTGGCTCGGGGGAGACCCCACCCAAATCCGAAATTTCGGGGAGGGGGACCCCCCTAAACTGTACCCAAGTTTTTTTAGCTAAAAATGCTCCTTTTTCGATGTGCAGTACATTAAACGTACTCAAAAGATTCTGCCAATAGTTTTCGTATGCGAAAATAGGGTTTAAAAATTGACAAATTTGTTCTAAAATATGCCTAAATTAGCCCAGATTATAATTACGTATATTACCTTTTAATTGCTATAAATAACTATATTTAGCTGTTTATGGGTGATTTATAGCCTATTTTTCTAATTTTTTTTCAAAAATTTTCAGAAGTTGCAAAAATTTTTAAAATTGGCCAAATTTTGGGTATTTTTAGGGTAAATTTTGCAAAAATTTTCAAAAAAGTCCAAATTTTTGGCTTAAAGTGTTTATTATTACGAGAACTACACGTTTTTAACTGTATTACGGACTTTCTGACTCAATATTGACCTAATTTTGGACTTGGAAGCATGTTGGCAAACAAGTTTGCGAGTTTAAAACTACTGTCTAATGTCAAAATTACTTAATGGTTAGATGTTTTTTATCATTAGGAAGTGGTAGTGGTAGTTATCGTTAGATTTTAGATTTGTCGCTTAATAAAAAAGTTACAGCCAAAATTCGAAAATTTGGGTTTTTTCCCGCCGCGCTACACGTTTTTAACTATATTATGGGCTTTCTGACTCAATATTGACCTTATTTTAGACTTAGAAACATGTTGCCAATCAAGTTTTCGAGTTTAAAACTACTGTCGAATGATAAAATTACTTCATGGTTGAATGTTTTTTGAAATTAGAAACGGTCGAAAATACGATTTTTGGCATTAAAATAGAAAATTGTTTTGGGGGGGGGTTGGGGGGTCTCCAGAGGGGGCCCCCCAGAAAAAGTTGGGGTGGGCCTCCCCCACCCCAAATCGCCGTTACACCTATGCCCCAACCCCTCCTGGTGAAACTATGGGGCTCACCATTTTGGCGACCCTGTCAGCGACCCCTAATTACCCTATAGGCGACTTCTTGCGAAAATCGGAGACCAAAAATTTTTTGATCGATTTTGATCGATCGATTCTACTGATCGATCGATTGATCGGATCGATCTCTCGGTTGGTTGTATTTTCGAAATCAGCGACCTCGAACTTGAGGCACCTCAACCAAATCGGAGGCAAACATTTTTTTCGAACCATAAGGGGGGACCAAGGCAAAACTTTTGTCCCCCCCCCCATCCTTATAACATAGGTGTACCAGGCTACAGTTTATCTCCTGTGAGACCCCCCCACGGAGAGGCCAGACCCCCTACCCGACCTCAACTACTTCCCCCAAGCCGAGCTCAAACCCCCTCCCCCCTAAAATTGGGTCCAAACCAGGAGCAATACGTAACTGAACGAAGTACA
>JASAND010024969.1:0-47511 GCA_030248195.1 Trissonchulus latispiculum
AAACGTTGATTTTCTTGTATTAACTGACACTTGTATTTTCTTGTATTTCCTGTATTTTCCTCTAATTTTATAAATAAATCTTCCTCTTATTCCTCCGTTTTCCATTGCCCTGAGAAGATGGAGCAATTAACTAAAGAACGTTCACGTGGTATTGGTCAGACCAAAAACACTTCTTCCGGAAAAGGACGGTCCCCGGAATAACCGATAGATGCGAATTCGTACCGCTGATGAACGGTAATAAACGACCTGATTTCTGTCAAGTCTAATTATAGAAGCTGATTTGCCGTCGTTCCACGTATAAGGTCTGAAATGGAAAGTGTAGAAATAGTGTCGCCTTGTACTGTTAGTTAGTTAGTTAGTTCTGACCGCATACCCTTTGGAAAGTTTTCGGTATGGAACCCGTGATGGAACATTGCTGTAGGCAACAAAAAAGCAACGCGGCTGGTTGACACTTTTTACACTTTATTATAAAGTTTTCTTTGCACAACGAGAATTGTCGAAAGTTACCCTATAATATCCTGTTTCATCCACTTTGGTCTACCTTAGTAGCTAGGAATCAATATTTCTGACTTCTATGCTCGTGATCCTGTAAAATTGGGATTGTCTAAGTGCATACTATTCGCCAGCACTTGATTATAGTATAATTTGTTGGGAAACTTGGCGCACCAACTAGAATGAACAGGCTACAACAAATAACAGCCTTGAGGTGGGAGTCAAAATAGAAACGACGAAGTATTACAGTCAAAGAGTCAAGAACTGAGCATCTTGTGACTCTTACAATTATCTTCATTTGGATAAGGACTGAGCATTTATCAAATTAGTTGACTTGGACAGTAGAACAGTAGACGTTAGCTTTTGATAAGCCAAATGGAAGACAGCCTTTCCGGAGTCTTTAACTTCACTGAGTCTATTGGAAATTCTACAAATTACACATCAGAACCATACCATCAGAATGTGATTTTTGGTACAGTAATGGTCATCGTCTATTCAGTGGAAGGTTTGATTCAAATCAGCGGAAATACGTTAATCTTACTTGCTATAATTAAATGCAAAGACTTGCACCACAAGGAATACTGCTTGCCTGGAGCTTTGGCGCTGGCAGACTTTTTCTGGGGTTGTGGTCAGTTCACAGCAGGTATTCGGAGATTTTATGTGGTTTATTTTGGTGATGATTCTATCGCAGTAAACCGCCGATACTGTATCACTGAAGTGCATAACAATTTCTTTATATTGGGAGGACTTACTTCAGCTCCATTATTGTTGCTTGTATCAGTAGAGCGTTTGGTAGCCTGTATCAGTATTCAGGCTTATTTGAAGCTAACAGTCCGCCTTATAGCTATGTGGATTTCCGTGATCTATGGATTTGCTTTCATCATGTTTGTGGTCGCTCACATCTCAACGTATATAGACCCTGGTGATAAGATTTACCCAAAGATCTGTTTGATTGGATGGGCATTGGTTTGGTGGATGGACCTAATGTGGACGTGGTATCAATTTGCTACAGGTCTAGCTAGCTGTCTGGTTTATATGGCAGCGCTGATTCACCTGCGTCGACCGGATAAGTCTGTTACAAATGATATGTTGAAAAAACACCAAGAGCGTCAAGCTGTAGTTACTAAAACTTTAGCTTATGTTATTGGTTCTACCTTATTTCTGCAGACAGCGCCTATTCTGGCTATGTCTTGGGCGGCATTTATTCCCAAGAGTTTGATGACTGATAATGTCATAACTCTAATTTGCTTGGTGATTATGAATGCCAACTCAGCAAACAACATTTTCATCTATTTTGTGAAGAACAAAAACATCCGTTCATGCGTATTGTCTATTTTGCGTCCTCGAAGCTTGAACAAAGTTGAAACAATGACCTGACAAAACATAGTGATTCTGTTTTAATGCTAATTTGGTTTTTTGCAGTAGTGTAATCTCAACATTCACTGCGACATCAACAGTCAACATCGACCGAAATCGGTACCGCATGCAGATATAAATATTTTATTTAACATAGTTATTTACATGTTAAGCTGCGAAATCTCCAAAAGAATACAAAAACCCCGTTATATTAGAACTTGCTCACATACCACAGGTTATCGTGACAGCTCTGAGTTATTCCATACTAACTGCGAAAATAAGGCAACTGGTGAATCTATATCTTACATAAATCATATAAATTCGAAGTGGAAAACCTAAGAACAGTCAACATTGGAATAACTCTGCAGTCCAATGTATGGGAATTTCTTATGCAAATTTTGTTTGATGACAGCAATCTCTTGAATCTGCAATAATCATAATCAGAAACAATTTCATATATTAATCTTTGACAGTCACTCGGCTATTGAACATGATGCAATCATGTCGACTTTGCTTTAGCATCTTTCCATAACATATTACTTGTTTTCTGTGCCACGGCATACAAAATGAATATATAGTAGATGCGCCCAATCTGCGTCACCTTTTGTCTACGCAAAATGAGTGGTCACTTTGAAAATCTGTAACTTTTGAATGGCGAAATTTCATAACATAAAACTTAAAAGAAGTCTCAAGTACCTCTTCTTCTACATTTCTGTAAAATTTGACGGTATTAGGTAAAGTCAATCGTAAGTTATAGCCATTTTTATGCTAAAAAATGCAGTTTTTCGCTGTGAGAAGTTCATTCCGTAAAGTGCGTCGGACGTGTCCTAAAGTGCGTCATTTCAAAGTTCCTATGATTTGCATTAGAAAACCAAACTTTGAGATGCAATAACACCTGTTTCCGACAATTTTATGCTACGAAAATTTTTTATATGGTAGTTGGCTTGTTCATAAACAATATATATCAAAATAAACAAAATCTGTGATTTTCGAAAAATTTGTTAAAATGCTAGTACTGTGTTATTTCAAGCGACTTTGAGTTGCAAATTAAGCTTTGGCAATTTATAAATTGTAATTTTAGGATTTAAAGCCCGAAACAACGACTTTTACTAAAAAAATAAAATGCCATAAAAACAAAAAATTTGGTATCAGATTGCTCAGAATTATTCCGAGGATTGTGTTTTTGCACTTATTTTTGTCTTATATTAAGTTATGGAGCCAGTATTTGCATTTATTTGAAGCAAATTTACACGTAAAAGATACGAACGCACATTTGGGATATTTTCGCAAAAAGTTAATTTAGAGCGACGCACTTTAGGCACTGATCAGTGGTTCCAGTGAAATCGCAATTTCTCAGTTCTAGTACGGCGAAATCAGAAATTGTTTATATTTTTGGAATCAGCAGATTCTAACGAACAATTTGATAGCTGACACTTTAAACGTTGTTAGGTATTAAGGTTGTTAGGTGCATAAAACTGAATTTGGGACATTGCTTAAACTTTGGCGGACAACGGGTGTTTTATTCAAAGTATATTGAATTTTGTAGTATTGTGCAGGGTCACAAAATTTTTAGGAAATATTTTTTACACCATTGCATAGAGCTTGAATAGACCTGCTCAGAAATGTAAAAACTTTAGGATATCTTCCATTCTGTAGTGCACCAGATAACTTTAAACGGCTGAGTGACGCACTTTGGGGTATGACGCACATTGGGCGAATCTACTATACTAGCAGAAACGGACTAATTTATATTTCAGATTGAACGAACTGGAAGCATTGCTGTATATGTTAAGATTAAATATGAAATTGAAGCTTTCTGTAAATATATATTGTAAAAGGCTAAGGAACAAGTCTGTCCGTGGTAAGTTTCGTTTCTCTCTTACAAAAATGATTATTTAATAATTATTTCATGATTTCGAAATCATTAACAAGCAGCAGACAGCATGAATTATTTCGTGTACCCTAGTTGGAACCAGAGCCATATCCAATTGTATCTCTGCAAGCAAAGTTAGAATAACACATATCAGGGGAACACTTCTTGTTTTCCATATTTGAACCAACACTTCTTGGTAGCGTAGCGTAGTGTAGGTTGTCCGGGGATTCTTCCTATAATTTTAAATTGCTATGATCTAAGCAAAGATTTCGCAAACGTTAAGGTCTAAAGGGTGTCTAAATTCTAAAATTCAGGAATTTAATTACTCAATTTCAAGCAGTACCGCTTTTAGACCTACCGACAATATGCGTTTAGAAAATAGAACAAAATTTGTGTCTAAACTCCTAACTATTTAAAACCCATTGCGACAAATATCTTAAGTTCTAAACTTCTAAATCCTAAACGCTAAGACTTTATTCAACATTTACTAAACGTAGGAATTAGAACGCTAGTGTTAAGGACTTTAGAGACAATGTTAACAGCCAATCAGAAGAGAGTGTTGCAAATGTTCGTCTGTTCTCCCAATCAGAATCGAACATTGCGCAATGTCGTCCTATCAGAGTTTCAGTTTGTTTCAAACGATTATTTCAAATTGGCGCTCATTTTTAGATTGTTTTCTTGTGTTATTCGTCGTTCTTGAGGTATTCGTGGTTGCTTTGTTAGTTTCAAGTCTGTGTATATTAAGTTCAAATGGATCAGGATCAAAGAGTTATTCAATTGAAACGTGAAATCCTCCGATTCAGAGCTCCTTTTCTGCTCGCAACATAAAGGTGCAGCAGATTTGCACTGTATTTTTGGTATGTCGCGATTAGTAACTTATAAGATCATGTTTATACCTGGGCATTTTTCACGACTTAGGCTCGCATTGTGTCTCGTCTCGCCCCGAAATTTCTTGCTGAATCTCTCCATAAATGCTGTTAAGCTTAGTTTCAACATAGCATGAGCATCATATTTCTGTATTCCTGTTTACCTTCTATGAGCCCCACTTTTAAGAATCCACCTTAGTGACATAAACCAAGTAAGTTTAGCCTATTACTTCATTATTTTTGTGATAGTGTTTGGTCTGCCATCGCGAACAGGTGCCTTGGTGAACGGAGGCCTTCGCTCAGGGGTACCTCCTCCCGCCCAATTTCAGTTTGCACCAGTTATTTCGGCAAGAATCAGGAAATTGTTCAGTTTATTTGGCTCCCTATGATTAGGAAGCTGCAATCGTGTTCCCTGACATAGAATCTGGTGAATTCGATACTTCCAAAATTTCCGCAGATGCTTATCTATTTTGCGGGGAAGAACTGCTGAACTAAACCTTGGATATGTTTTAAAGTTTGTTTTAAAGTGTTTACATTTGAGGGAGTGGTCATATAATTAGTTGTAACAGTTCCGAAACGGGATTTCCAATTCCATATACTAATTTTGCCTACGGAAACTGAAAGTAACGTCTTCTTCTTCTGGCATTTTTTTCGAAGCTAAATCATAAAATTTTGCATATTTTGATGGCATTGAATTAATGGTTAAATATAAGTTTCTATAGTAAAATATTTATTAAATGATGCTGTGGGGGACTCCTCCTTTTCCTAATTGGTCAAGCTGCGACTGGTATTAGTATTAGCAAGACATTAGTGCTTTGACCCGCAAAGGTACCCGCAAGGTACCCGCAAAATGTTTTTCGCTCAACTCATGTGGAAAATTAAATTTAAATAGAAATTTTCGTTTTATTAGGTGCTTCTACCTCATCATAGACTTTGTTAGCACGAAACAATCTAAAACAATCACATAATTTGATGGAAGCAAATAATTCATAAATTTTCTAATCAAATAAACGAAAAATAAATTATTCCTTTCTTGATGACATTTCAAACATTTTGGTATTTTAAGCTGGGTCTAAAACCTGGGACAGAAACAGGAATCGGAACTGGAACAGAATAAAAACTGATTTCAGGAACAAGAATAGGAACGGAATGGGACCTAAATTTCAGGAACAAGAACACAAAATCAATAAGCTCAAAAGATTGCAAGGTTACAAAAATCAGGATCACAGGATGATTGCACTGCCTGAGTTGACGCATCTTTGTGGATTTATTTTACAAATACGAAGTTTGTATATTGCCCAATAACTCGCAAACTCAAATATACATGAAGGTAAACATTGCTATTTTAAAATAGACCCCTGTTCAAAATTAGACTTCCGTGCCTGTTACTAAAATTAAACTAGAATCCTTGTTGCTACTGTTACAAGTGTGGAATTCTCAGCTAACGACAAACTACTATCAAATTAAATATGAGAAAGTTCAACCCTAACTAAACGTACGTAGGTAGCGTTCTCTTTAAAGTTCGTCAAAATTCGTCTAAGTCCTCACTCTATGAGTATGAGTACTGCCGGGATGATGACTGGTCGGCATTTTTATTCACCATTATACGCAGCAAAGAACCACTATTGCAGCTCTGAAGTCTGTCACAAATAAGTGAGAAGTCAAAACGCAAATGCAGTGTGCTCTATTAACTATTAAATTTCACTTAGTTTTCAGGTTAGGCCCGCACAGATACTCGCGCGGGTAGTGCGGGTACTGAAATTTGCTAATACCCGCCCCGCCCCTTCCTGCCCCGCGGGTTCCCGCGGCCCGCGACTAACTCTGCGCCAACGACTTCGCCGCTGTCTTTGATTCCGAAGTGTGAACACTTATTTTTTATGTTGTGCTTGTGCTTGTGATCTCATCTTAAATACTGAATCAGGTGTTGTACTAGTTTGTGGTATCGGCTTAAGGGGGGGGCGACTAAAATGGGGGTGCCCCGAATTTGTCCGATTGGCCTAATTTTTGGCGAAGATTTAGAGCATGGGTGGGGTCAAAAAATACCGGGTACTCAGATCCTAGCTGCCTTCCAGTCATGTGCAGCCGTCGCGTTTATGTGCCCGACCCCACTTTTTCACAACTACTAACATAATTAATTAAAAATTTCTGCTGGCTGCAAAACCCTAGCTACAACGTTGCCATTCACCAATGTGATTTGGCACATGTCCCCCTATCCGCAGAAAAATTCTAGAAGTCTGTATCTTATCTTCATCTACGGGAATTACTGTTCAAAGTTGAAGTTTCGGCAAAATTTTGAAAATTTTTGGCTAACGAAAGGAATAATGAGGCTGTAATTTGGCATATACAGAGGCCCTATAGGAGTACTCATTTGTGCCAAGTAGCAAGAAAAATTTTTATGTCCACTTTAATCTTCAACAATAGCCAAAATCGCCATTTTCAACCTGTCGGATCCTGTGTAGAGGCTTTCTGCAGCCATAGAAGTCGCAAACCTTCACTAATCGAGCTGAAATCGTTTGTGGGTGTGTTTTCAACCACGCTGAGTTAACATATCTCAAAAAATTGTAATTTCAAAAAATTTGATTTTTTCGATTTCTGGGGTATCATTGCCCCAAAAAGGCGATTTTGGCGATTTTTGAAGATTAAAGTTGGCATAAAATTTTTTCACGCGGCAGAATTTCTTGCCATTTGGCACAATTGAGTACTTCTATAGGGCCTCTGTATTAGCCAAATTACAGCCTTATAGCTCGCACCAGTAATAAAATGTTCCTTTCGTTAGCCAAAAATTTTCAAAATTTTGCCGAAACTTCAACTTTGAATAGTAATTCCCTTAGATGCAGATAAGATACAGACGTCTAGTATTTTTCCGCAGATAGGGGCACATGTACCAAATCATATTGGCCAATGACAAGCTTGAAGCTAGCTTCTTGCAGCCAGCAGACATTTCTAATTAATTATGTTGGTAGTTGTGAAAAAGGAGGGGGGGTCGGGCACATAAACGCGACGCCTGCACATGGCTGGAAGGCAACTAAGAACCAACGACCAAGTATTTTTTGACCACACCCATGCTCTATAACTTCGCCAAAAAGTAGGCCAATCGGACAAGGTCGGGGCAAAAGTTTAGTCGCCCCCCTTAATAGAGAATTGAGCTTTGTACTTTTTAGTCTTTGCTGCCATTAGTACTTGGTACTTGTCTTATCTTGTTTTTAGTTTTAGGATGTACTTGTTCCTGGTCTTATGTTTGTAGTGTTCCTGGTCCCATTTTACTACTGATTTGTTTGTTTGCTGTCTTAACTGTTCTGCAAACAATAAAAGTTGCATTGTTAAGATAGGCTAAGGTTATTTATTACAAGAGAGACCGAGTAACATCCGCAAAATGTAATAAACTCTGTCATATATAATAATATTGTTTTTATTGACATTACTGCATACGAAGTATTAAATCTGGAATAGCCATCCATTGCAGCAACGTGGGCAAGGCCAAATTGGGCATGCATTTCATTTTGATCGAAATGCAAACGATGACTAAAATACTCAGCAATGTAGGGCCTTGGGTTTGTTTTCGAGAAGTGCCCTGGTACCGCCCAAAAATGTTCCGCCGGGTCAATACGCTGAAGAATTTTTCCGATCCTGAGCTCTCCTAGGCGTTTCACTCCGCTAGCTTCAAGATAACCTTTGACATACCGTCTCCCTGACTTGTTGCCTAGTCGCAAACTAGCTTGGTATACCATCATTTCATCGATCTTGTTCGGTTTCATCGATCGGTTGTTCGCTTGTTCTAGTTTTCGTTAAATTCCCAATTCAGTCAATTTACGTTGAACTGAAATTACAGAAAAACCTCGTTCGCCTGGAAAAGTCATTTTCAAATGCTCGGATATTTCAGGTATTGTCCAACCAGCGCTAACAATAAGCATAAAGCTGCTGGTGATCAACTGCATCCATAACTAATCACTGATATTTTAAGTTACTTCCACTAAAAATAAAGGTATATTAGAACAATAAAATGTAGGTATAGGCAGGTAGGTAATGCGTCTTTCAAACAACTCAATTTAATTGTCTAACAACTGCCGTCGACAGTTTCCGTATTTCGCGTTATTCGGTAACGTACAATCCGGATTGTACGTTAACGACTAACGTACAATACAGAAACTGTCCGGACTCTACGTTACTCTGAGTAACGTGCTTTCCGGATTGTACGTTAACAGATCAAAGGAAATATGCCGACAAACCTAAATGACGGCAGATTTCCTTTGATCTGTTAACGTACTGTTCATATTGTACGTTATTCAGAGTAACGTACTTTCCGGATTGTACGTTAACGAATAACGTACAATACGGAAACTGTCCGGACTGTACGTTATCGAATAACGCGAAATACGGAAACTGTCGCCGACAGTTGTTAGACAATTAAATTGAGTTATTTGAAAGACGCATAAGGTATCAAGAAATTAAGGACGTATAGGTTACAGCCAAAACTTCCCAAGGACACCAAACCTTCTTAATTTTGTGGGACTTTTGGAATAAAGGAAGTTTTCAAAAACTTTTAGAATTTGTGAGTCTGTAATGTGGGTATGATGCAAGTTTTAAAATCCAGAGCAAACAAAAAATTTAGTAAAAGGTTTGCTAGGTTTGCTTTCCACACAAGTACTACGCAAAACTTCGAGGGGGAATTGTTTTTGAAAGGTAAACCCTCCCATCCCAAACCCTCCCAAATGACAGTTTACCCAACACACGCAGTAAATATAACTTCCAAGAAAATGTAGGGATCTGATTGGATGAGACTGATTGGGCGAACATTTGGAACACCCAGCAAATATAATATATATGGAGGCAAAAATTTTCATCATACTATAGTACGACCAAAAAATGTGTGTACAAACTTCGACCGTTTATAGCAGATTAACCTTTGAAGTAAACCCCAACAATGTATATATTTTTAGAATCCTCAGGAACTCCAGATTTTGAAAATCAGGAAAATTCCGAAGTTCCTGGTTTCATTCACGGAAAATCTAAAATTTTTAGTTTTTTGTCAAATTTTTATTGCAATCAAAATTTTGTTTTCGCGATCGAATAGAGCTGGTCTCGCTGCATATTTTTGCTCTTACAAGTTTTTCACAAAAATGCACCCAGTTTCCGGAATTCCGGGTTTTCAAAATTTCCGGATTTTAAAAAATTTTTCCAATACCCCACAATATGGGCATTATTCGAAAGCTCTTATCGAGCTAACAAATCTTGTAATAGGAGCAACTCGCAGAAATGAGCCCAGTTCTCGGAATTCGCTAAAACCTTCTAAGCTAGAGTGAAATCCGGAATTCGTGAATTTCGGAAATTTGGTGCATTTTCAGACATTGGTTCTATCACAAGATTTGTGCAGCTCATAAAGTGCTCTCGAATGATACCCATATTGTGGGGTTTTGAAATAAATTTTTAAAATCCGGATAATCCGGTTTTCTCGAATTCCGGGAAATGTGTGCATTTTCAAGAGTTCATTCTATTACAAAAGTTGTTCAGCTCGATAAGAGCTTTCGAATAATGCCCATCTTGTGTGTATTGGAGAAAATTTTTTAAATCCGGAAATTTTGAAACCACGGAATTCCGGAAACTGGGTGCATTTTCGTGAAAAACTTGTAGGAGCAAAAATATGCAGCGGGACCAGCTCTATTCGATCGTGAAAACAAAATTTTGATTGCAATAAAAATTTGGAGAAAAACTAAAAATTTAGATTTTTCGTGAATGAAACCCGGAATTCCGGAATTTTTCGAATTTTCGAAATCTCGAGTTCCTGAGGATACTAAAAATATATACATTGTTGAGGTTTACTCCAAAGGTTAATCTGCTATAAACGGTCGAAGTTTGTACACACATTTTTTGGTCGTACTATTGGGTCGAGTACTAGCTGAGATTAAGGAGATTGACTGGAGCAATAATTATTGTTTGTGACCAAATGTTTTTCTATGACCAAATGTTTTTCTATAATATGTTTTTCTATAATCTGTGTAATTGTGACTAATGAGTTAGTTCTGTTTGTTTGATCCCTGTTTGTCTCTAGCTAAGTCTTTTGGATAAGAAGTGTTTCGGTATTTTGAAATATTTGGTATGTTCTTGTGGTCACTTGAATGCCGTCATGAATCTGCGGTTTCCATTTGAAGTTATGTGCTGGACTGTATTTGATTCAATTTGTGCTTTTTGGAGAACAGTTTTGAAAGGAAGTCCACTTAGAAATTTTGGTTGGTACAGCTACTGAACAGTAGAACCGAAGGCCCCTTGTGGAAGAGACCGGTTCATACTTCTTTTCCCCGTGCTTTACTTTGACTTGGGGACGGCCACGACTCTACTGTATTCTATTTTCCTTATCGCTGTCATTATTTCTGCTCTTATTCGGTGATCTAACTTTACCCTTTTTCGGAGGACCTGTCAATTGGATTCAACGCACGCGGATTCGGATCAACAAGGTAGCTCGAACTGTGAATTGGACAAACCAAGAGTGTAAAGAATAACATGTTTACCGGGCTGAGACTTTAAAGAGCATCATCTAAAATTTGAGGCTCAAAACGGAACTCATATCTTCCATTAATGTGTATCTAATGTATTGTCTCGTTTATTATTGTTATTATTGTTGTGACTGTTTTGGTATGTTCAATTAAATTAGCCCTTATATGAGATATTAATTAATTTACCTATTTCATTAAATAATTTATTAATTTATTTGATTACTTGTGGGCTTAACCTGCGTCAAAATGAGCAAGTGTCAAAGTTTTAGATAGGTCTTTTATTGAAGTTTCTGATTTCTGAAGTAAGCCTGCGAGAATAACTCAGTAGAGTTGAACTAGGATTGTAAATCTCTGACCCCTGTGATCTTGATCAAAGTAATTTGGAAGCTTGAATGCCAGTAGTTGATCGAACAAAGTAGAGAGTGTAGCAAGCATTAGAGGAAAGAACGACCCCAACTAGCTTTTTCGTTACATGTGGAGCCCGCCTTTGGAGGAAAAAATATTGGAGTTTTTTAAACAGAATTCTTAGAGAGGTGAATTGCAACGTTTTTGAAGTTTGTTTGCTCTAAAAAATTCTGGACTCCTAAGTTTTTCTAAAAGAACTTACTATTTTGTTCTACGCCGACTCTTATTGCGTAAATATTGTAATCATTGTGGTTTTACGTACGATAATATACTGTTTGGTAATTTAGTTGCTTAGTTGGGTAAGATAACTTTACGTAATACCGAGAATGCCTGATCTGACAGAGACGGGAGGGGGGGGGGCACCTCTCAACCCACCGGAACAACCAGAGTCTCGCCGCCCACGCCGCCTCCGGCTGGGCTCGAAACAATTGCTTTAACAGCCCTGACTAAAACTGACTAAATTTAACGCTGTAGTCCGGGCTCAGGGAGTAGCCACTGCTTTCAGTTCAGTTCCCATTCATCATGGTCACTCTTCGGAATCGTTTGAGGAGCACGTTGAAAAGTACGAAAGGTTTTGTAGCGCAATGAATTTCGAAGAATGGCAAAAAGTGCATACTTTCTCAAGTTTCTTAAAAGGACGTACCTTCGAGCTTTTCAGATCTGTGCCCAAAGATAGTAGGGGCAACTGGACTGAATTGATTACTGAAGCAAAAAAATTATGGTACTTCCGCACACTGAGCTCCACGCCTCTTCCCTGATGTTCCAGGTGAAGCAGGAAAAGGGAGAGCCAGTGGCAGATTATTTGATGCGTTTAAACAGATATGCTCGCCTTAGTTTTAAGGAGGAGGATGGGTTCTCGGATAAACAAGTAGAATTGTTAAAATTACGTTTGGTCCTTTTTGGATTGAGAACTGATCTTAAAAACAGAGTGCCACCTGGATATTCTACATTAGCTAAGGAAGTTGAGAGAGCTCAACTGGCAGAAGCAGAGTACCCTGGGGAGGGATACCCTTCCTTTTTGGAACCAAATTTTAGAGGAGAACAAGAGGCCCCTGCGGCACTTGCTGAAGCAGAAAAAAGCTGTCAGACATTTGAAAATTTGTTTTGAGAAATTTGAGGCTGAAAATTCCAAGAAAACGACCGGTGCGGGAAAAAATAAACGCTCTCGAGAATAACCGACCGGTACCACTTGTTTCAACTGCAATAAACCAGGCCATGTCCGACACGAGTGCCGACAGCCGAGAGGAGGAGCTTATCGTGCAGGAAATCAAAATTTTCAGTCTAATCGTGGTTCTTTTCGAAACTCCGAACGAAACCGAAATTATGACCCACGAGGTGGGCAAGGGCGCGACAACTATAGTCGCGGTAGATCCAACGATAGTAATGGAAACAGTAATAGGGAGCGTTACGATAACAGGAATACTAGGAACTATGATAACCGGGATAACCGAAATTATGAACGTAGGGACGATCGAAACTATGATTCACAGTGTAAGAAAGAGCGTTTCCGCCCTGTTTATTGGCGGGATAGTGGCCAACAGTCTGACAGGAGGGACCAGCGGTCTGATCTCCCTGCAGAGATGCGACGCGAATATGGACCGAAATTCGCGGTCTCGCGGTCTAGAGCCCAGGGATCCGGACATTATAATGACAGCCCAGGGAGGGGTCAAAATTATTCTGGATCCTCCAGCTATTCCGGCAGTGACCGCTCAGAATATTACAGTCGCAGGCCGCATTATAGTCGGCAGCCTCGGTCTGATTCCGGGTCGGGAGGCCAGTATTCAGCTCGTTCAGTACGAACTGTTTCACCGCGATGCGTACGACACGCTAAGAGATGTCTAACGTCTCCCCACTTATCGCGCAAAATTCTTATGTGCCGACAGCCCATGGTTTGTACTTGCCGGACCGGTATGAGCCTCCTTGTCTGTTGAAAGGTGCGCTCACACCTAGTACAATGACCTCAACCAGACGAGAAACTTTTTATCCCAATTTCTAACTCTGACGAAGTATAACCGCGAAATTATGAAAGTTTCCATGAAGTTGAACTTAGTGTTAAATCTCACACTGTAGCCATTCAATGTGAACTCTACTCGGACAAATTGTTTGAGACTTTTGAAAAGAAAACTCAAGAACCGAAAGCTTTCGATTTTTCGTTACTTCTATTACGGTTTTTGTCTATTTGTTCTGCTGTACGTTCATTGAGAAAATTTGGCATGCCCATCTTTTGGCTCATGATGGGTTTGCTACTGTCGACCGCTAGCGCTCAGTCAGTTGCCGATACTGAGTCGTCTCATTTTCTGGCCGATGAAATAGCTAAGATAGGTACGGTTGTTTTGCCCCGCTGGGGAGCAGTCTTGAGTCCTGCAGGTATCGGCGTAATATCTCAGAAAACCGAATACTTGGCCTTGATTGTGCAGCTGGCCGTTCCCCCAATATCGCCACAGTGGAAACCCCCCGAGTGGGCTAATGAGGGGACTGTATTGATCTCAACACGGGTAAAGCTAACACAGATCAGTATTGTGTACGCATAATAAATCAGAGTTGTCCTCAACACGATTTTTTGGAACAGGAAATTGATCAGATAAAAGCAGAGTACCGAAAGCTTTATTCGGGTGTTTTGAATACAAATTTCTACTCTAAATTGCTAGCTAGTTTATGCCGATCCACTCCTGGGTTTTGTACTTCTTATCTAACAATAGAACCGGGTAGACCGCGTCACAAACGTTTTATCGAGTTTTTGATGGCCGGCGCGTTGGGTATAGGTGGCATAGCCAACAGTCTGTCCAACTCCTACCACTTAGGGAAGCTAGAAGCTAAGGTGAATGCCGTGTAACAGGGATTTCACATCTTACGGGATCAACAGATCAAAATTACTGATTCGGTTCGAAAAAATTGTACACGCAAATGAGCACGTTTATGCCTTTTTGCATCATACAGTTCAAGACTTGACAACTCTCATTATCCGTGCGAGATGTTCCAATTTTTCGTATATGCGACAAATTTACATGCAATTATTAACCCACATTTTCACTTCTTCTTTACGTGAGGGTCTAAATTCAGTTATGCACGCCGGTCTGAGATCGGAAATTACTCCCGGACTTGTCAATTTACAGACTTTAAAAGGGATAACTAAAACACATCCCTCATTACAAAATTCCTTGTTAAGTCAGAAACCGAGTCTTATTTACCAGTTTAGTAAAGTCTATCCTATTATAAAATTGATTTCAATTCGCTACGCTTTGGGTTTATGCTAGAACCACTAGAACCACTAGAACAGGCGGTAAGACCGTTGTATGCAGTGCACGACCTAGGATATAATTCTAGGGTGCACCGTATCACTACTCTAGCCCCTATGCCCGACAATGCCCAACGGTGAGATTCCGGAGAGGTTCGCAAAATCGATGTGACGGAGTGTAAAACTGCACCTGGCTTATAGTTCTGCCTACCTAATGCCATAGTTACTAGTTTACGCGCCAAATGTTTACAGATTCTAATTCCATTTTCGGAAGGAAAAGTCGAGAAAGAATTTAGTACTTGCAAGGACTACGTCAAGGTTAAGGTCCTGGACAATTCGACTGAATACCGCACCACGCCTGTTGCAGTGTTGATCCGAACCAATTATACGGAGGTTATTGTAGCCAGATCGCCCTCTCTAAACCACGTGGCTGAGGGTGAGCGAGTGGTGGTGCCTGAAACCGGCACGCTTTGGTTCAAACATGGTCACTATCTACACCTCATTATAAAAAATACCATTCTCAATAGCACGTTAAAAATCGCTAGGACTACTGTTACCTCAGCCGACCTTAAGGAAACTGTTGTACCTGCCCCGTTAGGTAGGATACATTTCACAGAACAGTCAACTGCTGAATATGAGAATGAGCAAGCCTAATACAAGACCAAATGAAAGAGTATGTACACCTACCTTTCGTACCCTTGCAACTTAATCATGGGTTATCTATGGTAATAATTATTGTTGTCATTGGATGTGTAATAGTGTTCTGGGTTACGCCATGTGGTCGCAAATTTAGGAATAGGATTCGAAGTAGGTGTCACAATAAACCAAATGCCAACGCAGCGGCACCCGTAATCTCTGCAGCTATAAATGCTCGCCGACTAAATGAGCCCCTTTTAGTGATGACGAGGAGGAAGCCCCTTTAGAACTACTTTCACTTGCGGTAAACAATGAAAGGATCCCCTTACGACCCGTCAGTAGATCTCTAGACTACGATAAGCTACGTAAGGCTGCCAATAGATGTCAAGAAACTTCTAAGTCGATCTCTAGGGACACGTCATATGCTTCTTCTATGTCAGATTACTGTAGATTACTGTACAGATAGAGAGTGTAGCAAGCATTAAAGGACCCCCAACTAGCCTTTTCGTTACATGTGGAGCCCCCCCTTTGGAAGAAAAAATATTGGAGTTTTTTAAACAGAATTTTTAGAAAGGTGAATTGCAACGTTTTTGAAGTTTGTTTTTACCAAAAAATTTTGGGCTCCTAACTTTTTGCAAAAGAACTCACTATTTTGTTCTACGCCAACTCTTATTGCGTAAATATTGTAAGCATTGTGGTTTTACGTACGATTATATACTGTTTGGTAATTTAGTTGCTTAGTTAGGTAAGATAACTTTATGTAATACCGAGAATGCCTGATCCGACAGAGACGGGAGGGGGCCACCTCCCAACCCACCGGAACAACCAGAGTCTCCGCCGCCCACGCCGCCTCCGGCTGGGCTCGAAACAATTGCTTTAACAGCCCTGACGAAAACTGACTGAATTTAACGCTGTAGTCAGGGCTCAGGGAGTAGCCACTGGTTTCAGTTCAGTTCCCATTCATCATGGTTACTCTTCGGAATCGTTTGAGGAGCAGAAACGTTTACAACATGAAAACTTCTTGAGAAAGAAAAATCCCTGGACAGATGCGGTATGTCAAAAGTTTCATAATCGAATGTTGTAAGCTATGGTGTGTGTATAGAAAATACCATAAAGCTCAGATAAAATTACTAAAATTTGTCAAAATACAAGAAATCCTCACCAACGGCTCATACTCAATTATCTCTAATCGAAACTTCGATATTTATTCTGACTCGATCTTTCTCAGGGATAGGTTTGAAATTTCAGTAAATAGCAGTTAACGCGAGCTCAGGATTATGTGCAGCTTTAGTTGGTGCAATGCTTGCTGAAGATAGTCACTAGCTAGTTACTAGCTCGAGTTAATCTGATTACCTCGTTACGTTTGGTGCGATCCAGTGTATAGCGCAGTAGCTGTTTTGTCAAGTGCACGTCATCTAAAATAAATATATTAGCGGCAATAGAAGGATTCCAGCAACATTTAATATCAAATTAAAAATTATAGGAAATATAGTGTAAGTTATGAAATTGGAGCTTTCTGTAAATATTAAGCATTAAGCCAGGTAGCAAGTCTGCGTCCGTCGTATGTTTCGTTTTTCGTTTACAAAAATGATTATTTAATAATTATTTCCTGATTTCCAATTCATTTAAAAGCAGCAGAAAACATAAATTATTTCGATTCCCTAGGACCAGAGCCATATCTCTGCAAGCAAAATTAGAATGACACATTTATTGGTAGTCAATCCTTGTTTTAGAATTATGAAGAAGCTTAAGGAAGGGAAAATCTGATTCCATATAAAGATTAACCCTTATCCCTAAAAGACACTGCATACTGTAGAGCAACTCTGGCACTTTTGCTCAGTTGCTATTCAGATGATATTCTTTTACTTATTCAATTGGTAATTAGAAGCTATTCACATTCAGCCTGGTACAGTAAAGCTTTATTTGTAAACTGTGGATAAATAGAGAATTAGTTTCTATTCAGTATGTGGTGCACTCGGCTGTTTTATGTGGATGTAGCACCTGATGCACCAAAAATGTTCTTCCAACCTTAAATGGCAAACCTTAATAACTTGATTTTTAAAGAATAAAGTGTTTGAAATGTGTAGGCATGGGAACTTTTCAATACCAATGTTCTATCTCCAAATCTCAAAGTTCTATTAATGGATGATAATTAATGGATGTCCAAATGTTTTCTGCATTGTGGGATATGATTTTAATCTCCGAAATTTCTAGACTTGAAACATTTCCGTTAACTCCGACGATGCTGAACAGTCTTTTAAAATAATTAGTTATAATTTTTATTCCGTATGTTAAAGCGCTAAAACTTTTAACAAGTTGAAGCAGTCGAATAATGATTATTGCACCATTGAATTTGTTTGGTTACGAGCTTGGGAATCTATCGGACATGATGATTTTACATTTCCGATGCTAAATTTTTTATTGTACTCATTTGCTGTCATCACAATAGCTACCACCTGAAGAAGAATCCGTTGAAGAGCTGAAAGGAACAAGATCGGCCGCTTCTGTTGTACATAAAAATATTTGAAAAGAAAATACTACACCAATCACCAAAAAATCTAAGGTTTGATGCTGACAACTAGTACCTTTCAAAACCAACGGAAATGCCATAGCATAAAAATAGTTTTACTGATTGGAACCATTACCAGTTGCAAAGGCTGCCAGTAAACGACTATTATCTAATCCGTCAACTCTAAGCCGGTGGCATTTTGCCTCCAAGTCAAAGACGGCCCCACCAAACCTAGGGGCGCATAGTCACACTACTCGTGAGAAATTTTTGTTTAGTTTATGTCAATGAATAAAGTAATAAGGTGTTACAACTCCAACTGCTATTTTAGGCGACAAAAGATTACTGCTTCACGTTGCTTTTGCACCGCTGTAAGAAAATGAATTCATCAGTAAATAGATCCTACTTCAGCGCAACAATGCTCATTCAAGGATGCTATTGTACACAAGGCATCGTGCAGATTGGTGGTAATTTGATCCTCATATTGGCAGTTGTCACTTCCAAATCGCTTCGAGAAAAAGAATTCGTGTTCCCAGCAGGTTTGGCAATTGCAGACGGAGTAATAGGTTGTGGTCAATTTGCTGCTTCTATGCATAGAATTCTTACAGTGGTGAAGCAGCCAATTCAAGAGTTAGTTCCCGCGATCACCTGTCGATTAAAGATACATACTAATTTTATTGAATGGGGAAGTTACGCATCATCCCTGATAGTTTTCTTTATATCAGTCGATCGATTTATTGCCTGTGCCAGCATTAATGCTTATGCTAAATTTACTAAGAAAAGGGCTGTATTACTTCTCATTGGGGCATTTCTGTTTGCCACAGTTAGCGTCATTTTAAATACACTGTCTGTGGTTGTGAACAAGACGTTTTTGGTGTCACCTTACTGTTTCGGCCCCGCAGGCTTGCCGTATTGGATCACCTATATATACACAGCGTACAGAATGGCACTTAGCTACGGTAGTGTAATTAGCTACATGCTAGCGCTGGCAATTCTCCACAGAACTCAACAGAACCACGAATTAAATTCTGTGCTGAAAGTAAAGTTTGAGCGACAACGGAAAGTGACCAAATCACTGCTTCACGTGAGCACCTGTACATTTTGCTTCTTCTGTATTCCGATTACGATAGTCATATTTCTAAGATTTATGCCTGCGCGAATTTCTCGAAACTATACGGTTAACACTAGCCTATTCTTAATCATGAATCTTAATGCACTGTACAATGTATTTTTGTACTATTTCAAAACAGACGCTGTGAGGGTGGCGATCAAGAAATTGTTCTGCGCGAAAATAAACACTGTTTCAGTTGCCTCCATGTCACTAACTGTAAAATCGGCCAAGAACTGAACAATCTTAAATTTTTGCAAATCCCTCAAAACGAACATGAAAAATTGCAGCTGCTGTTCCAAATCAATGTGCTATTCCGCCCCTCTGGTTACTGAACAATTTTGACTTATAATTAGATATGATCATTAGATAATAACCCAGAAAATATAAGACATAGTGGAAACAAATTTGGCTGGCAACACTGTTTTGTTTGCTTTCTTTTTGGTTAGTTTTAAGTGCATGCGTTCACTTGATACCAAGCTCGATAATCAGAGCTTTGAGTGTGTATTTTAAGGTGCTGGTTCGGGTTTGTGTATTTTTGGGCATTAAAAGCGCAATTGTCGTTGAAATTTATTCAGATTTGCTAAAATTACATTATTTACCCTATAAAACATGTTAGAAAAGTCGTGGCTTGAAAATTTGAGTTTTGGAGAAATTAGCTTTATTCCGCCATAACTTCCACTGTCACCACCCTACATGGATGAACTTATAGTCATTCAAATCCTCTCACCAAGACCTACAACTTTGCTCTTGAGAGTTTTCTTCGATTAATTAAGGTTTAAGAGATAACAGCGAAAATTTATTTTCGAGGTCCAAAACCGGCCATTTTTCGAAAAATCAAATATTGCAAGATTTCGACAGCTTCAACAGCGCTGGTCCGTCGGTCAAGTGTTGTCAACATTTGTGGTCCTAAAGGACATTTACGCCCAAAGGAGAGCTCTCTACGGCATCTCTGCCGGCGCACAGCAGCGAAAATGTGAAATTTTGAAAATCGCAACTAGATTGTTTTGAACACGGATTTCTCTCAACTCATGCAATCAATTAAAAAAACAGCTTTACACACCTATTTTTTAGACAATTGCCGAGGGTTTTTTCATGGTTTTGCATTTTGACTTTCAGTTCGAGAGAAATAAGCGTCCAAACTTGAAAATTTTGACAAAAATCGGACAAAATTTACGTTTTTCTCAAAATCTTGAGCTTCTTTACTCGCTAAACGATTTCAGAAAAAATAGCCCTCGGGAAGACGTTTCTTTTGAAGCCTGAACTGGTCGCTTTTCTTTAGCTTTCCCACACTTCGAGAAATCCATGTTCAAAAATTGTTTTCATGTTATTGCAAGTCGTTGTTCAAATATCATGTTATTCAAGCCGAAGAGTTGAAATGAGACAGCTATACTGCACCTAGTTGCAACAAGCACATTCTAAGCTTTAAAATGATATAAAAATTATTGTTGAACTCCAATAATTGAGCAAATTACAGTCACAGCAAATTACATAAAATTTGCTGCAAATACCCGAACCAGCACCTTAAGAAAAATATGTTTTGATAAATGCTTATTTTTGATAAAGAAGTTTAATAAGCTCAACAAAACTCTCTTATTATCTCATTAGAGCTGAGCAGGGAAAATGTGCTGTCACCGCTTTTATCATTATTATAATAACCATAAAAGGAATGATGTCGGAACTGCTCCATTGCTATCATATCAGTATCATTATCATTATCATCGGATTGCATAAAATTGGATTCGTTGTATTTTATTGTCGAGTACTTGCATACTAGTGTGAAATCAATGCTAGCAGGGAAAGACAAAATCCTGCAAATGAACCGAGCAAATGCTCAATGTATTTTCGTTGTCTGTGTATGTCACAGGTTGTTTAGCTAAAAGTTGTATAGTTAAATTGTTGGGTTAGTCAGTCGCTTGTCACTTGCGGGATATAGTTTGTTGTCGTTCTAAGGAGTTTGTGAGAGCAAGGTGTTAGCTTGTTGGGATTTGACGCTCCAAATTAATTTGTTCTACAGTTTTTGCTCGGGTTGCAATTATTACTATCTTCAGATAATTTAGTTCCTATTATCATCTGGTATGTTAATTTTAGCCTAACAACGAATTTATTGGGGGATCTAACAATAATAATCCAACCACTCGGTGATGAGACAAGAACACCAACCAACTAGTCAATTTGCTAATTAATGACATCAGCTACAGAAACTGACAACCTTACACAAGTTTTTGATTTAGTGTTACTTTTAGAGTTTAACTTGCAACAACTAATTTTAGTTGACTCTCAACATAACTATCTAACAACACCTATCTAACTTTCCGTCAAGCTGGGCTGCAGGCACAGTGCGCCTCCGCTTTATCTGAGTCAAACATATGTATTAAGCAATGCGCAGCATTTATAATAGACAAAGCGATTGAAGGCACATGCTATGTTTAACTGTTTGCTCAAACCATCCACTGACTTTTGGGGGCACTATCTGCATCACTAGTATACATGTGCTAGGGGGGTTTCACCTTCACCCCCCTTAACCTGGACCTCAGCCACCCACAGAATTAGAAATTTTCCAAATTTGGGCAAAATACCGCAAATTCGGTTCACCCCCCCCCCCGCAGAACGCAATTTTCATGTATACTGACTGACAATATTTAAACGAAACCAAAATCAGTCTCTAATAAAATAATCTATTACACATCAAAGAGATCGTCCAGAATTCTAATTATGCACCACATGATAATCCACCCACACGTTTGCAGTTTGTTCCTTCTCTATGAAAGTTTTAAGTTTTAAACTTTGAAGCTTTCATTGACTACTAATAGATTGTTTGGATTTATTAAAAATAACTAGCGTGCTTTTCCGAATACGGCTGTTGAAAATGGCATACAAATAGAAATTGCTCGTATTTGCGAAAGCATGGGTCAAAGTAAGAAAGATCCAAAAAATTACTCCAACCCGCGATTCCAGATTTTTGAGTGCTTCCGCGAGACAAAGTGTCTTGACAGCTACTGTCCCGGTTTTATAGTTAAAGGCTCCAACTGCAATCACAAATAGTACATTGTTGATTATTATAGGAATACTCAGGCAAAATTGAAGCCAGCAAAGCTGTTTATCCCGCTTCCATCGCTTTCTAGCGGCTTCTTCCGAGAGTACTTTATTCTGCCTAGATTGCCTTAAAACGCCAATAATGGCAAACAATGTAAATAACGCCAAAAGAACGCCTTTCCCCAGGTCCAGAACTCCTACAATTTTCACATAATGTTGAAACCAAGAAGACTCGATCCATTTTTGATAAAATTGAAAAGAATGAAGAATACCGTAGCAATGCGGCAAAGCAAATAAGCAAGATATTACCAGGGAAAGCGTCACTGATTGGTTGTTGTTGATTTTAACAAAAGCCGCCGGAAACCAAACTGCAATCACTCGCTCAAGCGCAGTGAAGAGTGACATCATTTCAGATACTATGCTTAACGTACTTGATGTAGCCTTCATAATACGTAATCTCAATAACTTGTCAAAAGCGCTTATACCATAGGCTGAGCTGAGTTTAGCAATGCGCTCTATCAGTAGGACTATGCTAAAAATGAGACCAATGTAAGAAATAAACCGATGATAACCATAAGAAAATTGTTCATATTCTTTCTGCCTGAAGACTGCCAACAACAGAGAGAATCCTAGAATACCTAGCATGCCGAGTGCAACACAGATGAACCAACGTAACTTCTGCATATCACCCTCTAGCCTTGAATAGGCTTCAAAAATTCCGTCATATAGTGGGCTTCATTTGCTGCTGTCATACAGACATTAGAAAAGGAAGCATTCGTTAAGTTCATGTCTGCTCAAAGGAAGAAAGGACAGATAGAAATGGGTGTCTGCAATTAGAATAGTGATAATTTAGTTATAACAGTGTATCTTTAAGAAAAGAGAGTTTAGACATGTTACTGAGGAGCATTCCTGAGGAGTGTCCCCGGGGGATTCCCCATGGGATTCCCCATGAAAATCCCCATCGTGTGAAATCGGCTTTAGTCTATTGCCTGCATATGGTGTTTTTGGGTGCTACTCGAGAAAACTGGGGTTTCTAGAGGTAAAGTTTCTGGGGTAAAGTTTCTAGGGGTTTCAAACAGTTCCGATTTTTGCTAACAATTTAGAACAACGCCTGGAAACTGAAAGAACTGTATCCATAAAATTGCACTCAAAAGATTCCGTCTTTAATTGGAATTTGTTTTTCGCTCAAGTGAAACTCGAGCTCACATATCCAATCGACAGAGGATTGTAAGCTCACACATTTTAAAGCACAGCTATTTGCTTACACAACGAAACTTGATCAGAGCTTGAAATAAATCCGTTTATCTACGCAGCCTACAGCACGGATGTTCGCCGAAAACTGGGGTTCCCAAATCTCCCGAAACCGGTAAGATCCATCACAGATTCAGTCAAAGGTCCTGCGTCCAATTCCAAGAATTCAGAAATCGTAAATCAAACTAATTAATCCAAGTACATATGGTTCAACTATGTAACTAAGCAAGTAACCTGTATTCTGTATTTTCAGTTAGTTTTTAATAGCATTTTTAATGACGGATTAAATAGAGTGAAAATTCGATTAATTCACTGACTCAAAATGGTTGGATTGAACGAGTTAATTTTAATCGAGCATTAAAGAAATTGCTTTTGAAATTTTAATTTCTTATAGTATCATTTAATTTAATTTTGATCCAAGAGATGATATGATACTGAAACCTAAGCTGATGATACTGAAAAGCTAACATCTCGGCTGGAAAATGTAAACTTGAAGCCTAAATCCACATGCCAGAATTTTAACTCCACAATTTCAACTTATGTGAAATTGTTCCGACAGTAACTAGAGTTGTGCCGTTAAGAAATTTCCCGGGCCAGGCCCAGGCCCGGGTCTGCTCAACCGACCGGGCCAAGCACGGGGGCCCGATTCAAGGCCCGGCATCAGGGATGGAAACTGGGTCACTTTTTGTGACCCAAGACCCACTCGACCCAAACGCAAATTTGACCCAGACCCAAGATGACCCATAAAATTTTAAAATTTCGTGACCCATACCCAAATGACCCAAACGGTTTCGTGACCCAGACCCAAATGACCCAAGAATTTTTGTGACCCAGACCCAAATGACCCAACAAAATAAGGTTACACAGACTAGCCTAACCGAGATTTTCCCACTGTGCAATGTTTTTGATCTTTCTTAATTTTTGGAAAAATGCAAGAATAAGTACATTCCACTCATTCTGTTTAATTAGATCAATAGTTTGTTTTTCTTTCAAAATACCAGCTAAACATGTACCGGCGATTTTCAATTTTGAATTACTAAATATGCACAACCCTAGACAACGTTTTTATTTAAAAAATTTGAGGCGATGGATCTTTGCCAAAGCCTTTATTTATTTAGCCATCTTTATCAAACGCCCTAACTTTTGAGTTTTTTTGCAAATAACTTTAAAATATTGCACGGGATATACAAATTCAAAAGTTTAAAATTTTTCAACAATTCAAAGTTTTAACTTGGTACGAGGAAGACACGGAAGGAAACCTAGGAACCAAAATTTTTTTGAAAACATTTGTAGGTTTTTATGCATTTAAAACGCTTTAAAACCAATTAGCTAGCCTTTACAAATTAGCTCTAATTGGAAACTTTTCATTATTTTTAGTAATTTTAATTTTAATCATTTTTTCATAATGATGGAATTGAAAAAACAATTGTCGCTGCAGCATTTTGCTGACCATTTTGCGTTTGAGACCCGAGTGGTTGATGCTGTAAACGAAATGTATACACCTTGGTATACGTGCTATGTGACCCGACTCATATAGAATGGCAGAGCAAGTCACACCCAAGTCTAGTAATGTCTCGAAATGCCTAGTAAATTTAACTAATTAACTAGTGATCGCGCCGAAGGCGCAAAACTTTTTCAGAAATGGTGGGTTTACCTTTAAAACTAGCCAGACTTCTACCACGAAAATTGAAACTTTAAAGATTTGGCAAGATCCCTGTGACCCAGACCCAAAATGACCCACTAACATTGCTGACCCAGACCCAAAGTGACCCATAGGAAGCTTGACCCAGACCCACCCTGACCCAAAGGTTTTCCAAAATTAGTGACCCAAGACCCAGTGACCCATGCAAAACTAGCGACCCAAACGACCCATGACCCAATGACCCATGACCCAGTTTCCATCCCTGCCCGGCATACAAAAAACAGTGTTAAACAATAGTGTTATTTATTAGAACTTAGGCAACTCCTGGAAGCTTCAATTCGAATGCATAGAATTTTGAAATTTGCACAATAAAAATTTGACCGGGCCTGCCGAGCCAACAAACGGGCACGGGCACAACTCTAACAGTAACGTCAGACTCTCTTTAAGAACTGCTTACTACGTGAGCGAAAGAAAGGAAGGAATAAACCCTCAATGTATAGTATGTATAGCCCTCAGTGTAATTTAACTTAGCTCTTCCTACCTCTTGAAATATGCTGTAATAAATATGAAAATATAATCTACCAATAACAACGCCTTTTAATCAAAATAAACCTCACAATAATACTATAGTATGTACAGAAACCAGATCAAATCCACAGCCATCAAAATAATAACATTACCGAAAACAACATTGCACAAAAATCAGCAAAATCAGAGCTCAAAGCTTAGCGCTGTTTTATCAAGAGTAAATATAAATAACACATAAGAAAGAAAACAATTAATTCTAATCAGATTCGAGACAAATTTCTGTTCCGTAATCTATTGAGTAATTGCTCAGTTGTGGTCGACGGAATGATAAGAGTGTGACAGTGGCTACGCTATTCGGTATCATCTCGTGAGCCATGTTCAGAATGCTAACGGCTAACCCCCCCACTATCTAGCGAGTGGGCCCCTCCGCAAATCGGTATATGGAAAAACTTGAGCATTTGCAAACTGGGTTCTGATTTGACGGGGGGGGGGGGGCGGCGCTAGCGCACAGAGCATGGCTCGGGAGCTTATAACAGTGCAACGCTTGTACATAAACAAGCGTCACACTCTTATATTATGTATGCTAAGACTAATACTAAAAGAATCGAAAAACCAACAAGCACACTAAGCTTAAACTCAAAATCCAATAGTGAGCAGAACATACTGACTTCCCCCCCCCTCCCAAAATAAGAGGCAGAAGGGGGAAAATAAATTTTAAGGCACACCATCGATTATATCGTACAGAAAAGCACAACCATGCAGAAAATATGAAAAACATGAACAGCATTAAGTGAAAAACCGCCAAATTAAAAAATTAAGGCCCCAGCAATAATAAAGATACAAAATATTGGAATTGAAACAATGGCCAGGGGAAAGGGTTGCAGCGCAACAGTTAGGCAAGAAGACCAGCGCCAGGCCAAAAGGGATTGTCATAGGTTGTGTTAATTAATTAATTATAATTAACTAATTAATTAATTAAGACTGACAAGTCATGCTGTGGTCTCAGGCGGTTCGGAACAGCCGGCTTCCCTGGCACTGTGCTCTGTTCCTTCGAAGCTTTGCAGATGAATCTGAAATCAGTAATCAATATATTTTAATAAATCTGATTATCAAATTAATTGAGAATACCACAAAAGTACACTATTTATAATTGTAAGACGAGCGTTATACCGGCCTTTCTCAGAAAAAAAGGAATGAAAAAAAGAATGTTGAGACAGAAAAAAGGAATTTTACCCATGAAAACGAGCACAGACTGATCTCCCCCCTCACACCGCGCCTATGTGGGTAGGGGGCCCACCAAACGCTGCTTTGTATAATTACACGTTGAAATTAATAGGGGCCCAATTAGGGGAGGGGGGTCTAAATGTGTGTGTTTACCACTTAGGTGTAGAAAATATAAGCGAGTGAGCGACCCCCGCTTGCACCTAATGTATCCATAGTCATGAGCGTATCCAATCCAGGGGAGGGGTTTTGGGGGTTTAAACCTCCTCCTTCTGGGTTAAATTTTATCAATACTCCATTACAAAAAGAGCAAATTGTTGTCAAAACCCCCTCATTTTCAAAATCCTGGATACGCCCCTGCGCATAGTAGTGATGTTTTAGTGGCTAAAACTGAAACTTAAAGTATTTGGACTGGAATGAAAGTGGACTGAAACTCAAACTGACAAGATTTCGGCCAACTGACTGAAACTGGAACTAGAAAAACCTGAAACTGTCCCCACGTAAAGTTTGAAGTTTTTCCTGCTCGCTTTGATGAGGCATCTCAAGCTAATCGCCCAAAAGTTTTGCAAAAAAGCAGCTACTTTTTACAAATTTTTTTAGAATAATTCCCTTACAATAATTCCCTCCACAGAGGAGTGGAGATCGCTTTCCCACCCATTCAAAAACTTTTAAAAGTGCCTGCAGCCAAACACGCAAAACTAAAAACCGCAAAATACAAACCAATGCCCACACTAACCTCGAGCCGGTCGAAACAGCTTAACAAAACTAATTGTCAGAGGCAATCTCACGACTCAAAAGAGCAACCTCAAGGAGTATCCTCCTTCTTTTAAAAATAATGATAAATTTAACCTATGACTAGGGCGGGAGAAAGCGCATAGAGTACTAAAATATTGGACAATAATATTGCTTCAAATCAAATCTAATTCAATATCTATTACTTCAAACTAAAGTGGACTGCAGAAGATAAACGAACAACACGCATAAAGCCAGTTTACCCGTATGTGCATGTTGACCTCAGCACTGCGACTAAGGTAGGGGAAATTACCACCCGTTTTCAGACTGGCCTTCTTGGCTCCCGGATAGGCGGAGTGCATCAGATCTCGAGCTTCCGGGGTCAGGGCGCACTCGTCGTAGACCTAGAATAGAAAATGCTAACCACTATAACCAAGAGAACATGATAGGTAAGAATATGCCTATGCCGCTAGGCATTCTCTCTGTTATCAGAGCAAAAGCTATGCTCTGTTCGCTAACGGCTGACCCCTCTCGCAAATCAGAGCCATCACTTCAAAGAAATTTGCGCGCTATATTGGAAAACTGAAGCTGGAAGCAGACACAAATTAAACGAATACACTGCTGAAAGAAACAAACAGAAAAAGTGAGCGTACCGCCGTTTCGACCAGGCACTAATTTACGGATGGGGCTCACCAGGGTCTGATTTGAGGGCGGGGTAGCCGTTAGTGAACAGAGCATAGTTTTTGCTTTGATAACAGAATGACTAGTGGCATACTCTTATTGATGCTGAACTCTTACTGTGACTCAAATAAAACACATAAAAATTGTAAAGGCACCGACCCCTCGGAAAATTCTTCTACCCTTGTCAGGATCTTCTAGGGTTCCTAATCTCGAAATAGTCGGCCGCAGAGTCAGAAGTTTCACCGAAATTGACGACTGCAACAGTGGAAGAGGGATATCAGCTCCTCAAGGCAGATGCCCTCTGTACAGTGAGAAAAACCTGCATGTACTTTTCCACTGTAAGTGGTGGTATAACCATTTATGGATCAACTACGGGTGGACAGCTGGGTTGGCAAAACGCCACCGTCAGAAATAGCTAAATATACCCAAAGCCAGAATATTCAGAAGCAGGAAGGCGTATGCACGTTGGTGCATCTAGCTACATAATATGTAAATATACTTACTACTCGCATGCATAAACATAGAGCATGTTCTGGATAACTATTTTATCCCGTGAACCCCGACCGAGTGATTGAAACAACCAACTGAGGATCCCACAGTCCAATGTGCGACTCTCCTTGAGCAAGGGACTAAGCACATATCGGTTCCCGGTGGACTCTAGTTAGCCAAGCTATCAATCCCTAACTGGTCCCTAAAGGGGCACCATTGCGGCCAGAAAATAGCAAGAGTCTGTGTTCTACTGTAATATCTGAAGAAGAGCTGCCCCCCCACCGCTTCCACAGCACAGATGTAGTCAACATTTGAGTTGTCACTCTTAGCTTCAGACTGTCAATGTGAATCAGGAGAAAGCACAGATACCCCTATAACCTTCTGAATGTTGGCGTTCTCTCCAGACATAAAGCATAATACTGGGAGGGAAGTCTCGTCCGCTTTCTACTTGACATGAGCAGACTGTAAACAGCAGGACACCCAAAAGGAATCACCACCTTAAACTGACAGAGTACCACCCAGTCTTACATCTATCAGTGTAATGGGCATATGGGAGACCCGATTTGTACTGCAGACTGATTTGGCACAGTTCAGAGTCATTCGGGAGGCCAGCTCCTCTTGACAGAAACCATCCAACTAAAACACACAGAAATCTGGCTCACCACAAATTCTTAAGCACAGGATTTCTCATCTGGAAGAAGTTGCATCATGAAGCAAAGGATGTGCATATTTATCATAGTGTGGATAGATAATATTATAGCCAACGCTGGAGAATCCAGAATTTCGTAACAGGAAGTGCGGTCACCCCCAAAAGTAGTTTCAAACGGTAGGGAGTCTAGCTCTAGAGCCAGGTGGAGCCTCAACCCAAGAAAGTGTTTTCCAGTGCAAAACCAATAAAGATACAATTGAAAAGAAGAAAATACACACCTATGGCGCCAAATTTTTGGTTTTCTGATCATCAGGATTTCCCCCGTAATTTTTGCTACCTTCAAGTCGCAACGGGGGCTACACCCCCCCCCCCCCTCGGCTATCCCCTTCCCCGAATCTCCCTTTTTCCTGGCAATAACAAGCGCTCAACTGCTAGCCAAAAAAATCCCAATTTTTTGAAAAAACACCTACACTTTCCACCATAAAATCGACCGACTCCACAATATCCGGATCAGAGCACTGTTTCGGATAGCCTCCTAGAATCATTCGTTTGAGCAAAAGGGAAGGACAGGCCCAGTAGCTGAAATAAATACAGAAAGAATAGGAAAAATTGACAAACTGCATAGACGAAAAGGCTAGTTATCTGCCGGATAGGCGACAGTTGTTCACTTTTCAGCTTAGCTAGACAGCAATTATATATTTCTTAACGTGGATTGGGGCTTCGAGACAGACTGCATTCATTTTGCTAGAGGGCGACACATTTCCAGTGGAAAAAATTAACAGCCAGCAGAGTCCAGGTACTCAGGTGGATACGTGAAGGCTACAAGGCATCAATCATAAAAAAATAATATCAATGAAAAACGCCTGCCCTGCAGTCCCTAAAGCAAAGCCTTAGTCGGAAACAGGTCTCCCTAACGCCGCACCCATTGGTTTCCTTCGGTTTTGATGACTGAAGGCAGAGGTCCTTTTATAATTTCCTTATAACAACACAGTGTGCACATACGTATTATAATACATACATCAAGAAAATGAGGTAGACGCGGTCTAGCATACGGATACATGGCATTAATCATAAAGAAATAATCAAAGACGTCTGCCTACAATCACTAAGGCAAAGCCTTAATCCAAAACAGGATGCTTGGCTCTCTCTCCTGGCTTTGCCTTGATGATTCGGGGCAGGCGTTTTCCATTACTTCTGAAGAGTGTGCACATACGTTATATACTCAATGCTTACAAGTAGGATGCTTCGTTACGATCAAAGATGGCGGTGGAGACAAAGGAATTGCACAGGATGAGGGAGAGAACGCTCAGCGTCCCATACGTGTACTCCGCATACTTTTGAGCAAGAAATCCACCTAAGGAGGCACCAAATAGATGAATCTAAATTGAGAAAAAAAGAAAACAATACAAAAAGTTTCACCAAGTTTAAAACTAAGTCTACACGACTAACGTAACTAACAAATTTTAGGGTGCTTTAATGTGTGCTATTTTGTGAAAGCTTTTTACATTTTAGTAGTTTGATGTACAGAACATTTGAATCCAAAATGCTGAATGCAGAAATCATATATATCTACGAGACGAGCATCTTACCTTAGGGATTGACAACTGCAGGAGCAATCGACGGAAGCTTTCACAGAAAGCTTCAATTGACCAAAGCACAGGATATTCAACCTTAAACGTAACATATTTTGGCTTATTTTTAGGCCAAAATTTATGGGGGGGGGCGCGATATGGGGGGCTCAAAGTTGCCCCCCGATCGATGCTGAGGTTCACCGAAAACGGGGGCATATTTTTGAAAATATTTGAGAATTTTTACGTTTTTTTGTGTAAAAACTGTCAAAAATTGCTAAAAATGACTACGTTTAGGTGTTCTTAAGCTAAAAGTTTTGAAAATTTAGGGTAAAAATGGTGAAATTTGGCAATTTTTTTTGGGTTATGGTGGGGAGGTGGTAATTTATGGAGGGGACCTCGGGAGGAGGTTACAAAATGGGGGCCCACCTTCCCCCCCCCAGGAAAAGAAAGCCAATGTATGCAGATTATTTTTATTGTAAACAATACATATATATATACTCTCAAAACCAAGCCAAACTAACGGGGCAAAAAGCATAAGTAATTTAACAGAATGGAATATGTAAGGGTAAAAGGCCACCTCTGTAACAAAAAGTTACTTTACCACTTATATATCTGATAGGACGTATACGTATACGTACGTTACAGCTCACTGAAATTATAATAGTATGCTAGGAACATTTTCTTGGGGTGGCTTGTTGCGGTGTAAGACACGGGGTGCGACAAGTTGGGAGGAACTTTTTCTAAAAATGTGTCACAAGCTGCACTATTGCGCCAGCATGCATTGCTAAGTGGGAAAAGGCTGGCATTTTTTAGGGTTTTGAAAGTGGGGGGGGCTTCCGAAAAGTGGGGGGGCGAGCCAAATGTAAAATATACCGAAATTGTTAGCGAAAAATTAGCATTTTTAAGGCAAAAACGCAAAAAATAGCTGTTTTTAAGCTTAAAATGAGCTTATAAGTCCATAAATTAGCTAAAAATTGAGAAAATTTTTGAAAATTTGACCTCAAAAACCTAATTTTTTGACACTTTTGGACGACCCCCCAAAAAAGTGGGTGGGGGCTTGCCGAAAAGTGGGGGGGGATCCGAAAAGTGGAGGGGGGAACCGAAAAGTGGGGGCCCCCCACCCCCCCCCCACTAAAAAAATGCCAGAAAGGCGGCCGGAACCAAATGCCAACCACCCCCCCCAGGGAGAGAACCTTGTGTACAAAACAGTGTCGGTCTTATGTTCTCAAGTTTACATACACTGAAAGAAAGTAAAGACAATTTCCATTAGAGAAGGGGCAAAAACTCACCGCTATAACCCGATAGCCCTGTGAGCCCAGAAACAGGAGCTGTTTATAGAAAACGGCTGCGCTGCCGCTGACCGGTGGCAGAAAGATGAGCGGACACCGGACGGTGGTCTTGGGTCCGGCTTCGTACAGTGTCCAGGGCTCACTCTCATCCACAACTACCTAAAAACAAACAAACAAACAAACAAACAAAATATGCTTAGTTTCAGGCAGTTCCAAGTGTAATAATGGGATGGATGAAAAGTTAAATGCCACTTAGAGATACGCACCGGCGGGAGGGGGGGGGGGCGGGGACAAATCGAAATGTTTCAAAAACGTTATTACAATTTTCAGATTTTGCAATAAAAATGTCAATAATAATGCAGTGATGATATATATCTATATGCACAAACAAACACGTTCCAACTGCAGAATTCATCCAAATGGGTGCTAGAAATTAAGATTTAACGCCTTTTTCTACACATTCGAAAATTCAAAATTTTAGTCAAAAGTCCGAAATTTACAAAACTGGGTTAAATTCTGGCCCAAAGCTTCCCTGTTTTGGTCTGGAGTGAAAGCCTGGGGAAAACACCTTCCAACACCATCACAGTTCAGCGCTTTATGAGGCACTTACTTCCCTTTCTGTCTCTTTTTATTGTCTTAGATTCTCGCTGAAGCTGATAAAAACTGGCATTTTTCTAGTGTTTTGAAAGTGGGAGGGGGCTTCGTCCCCCCCCTAGGGAGGGGGAAGTGGGGGGGGGGCTTCGGACAGTTGGGGGGGGGCGAGCCCAAGGCATAAACTTTCCTTAAATGTTTAGCGACAAATTAGCATTTTTAAGGTAAAACGCCAAAAATCGCTGTTTTTTAGCTTAAAATGAGCTTATAAGTAAATAAATTAGAAAAAATTGAAAAAATTTTAGAAAATTTTATCTCAAATCTTAATTTTCCGACAGTTTTGGGCAACCTTCAAAAAAGTTGGTGTGGCTTGCCGAAAAGTGGGGGCAGGGTATTGTTTACAGGGGGGGGGGGGCGAAATTTACCTTCCCTCCCCCCGAAAATGCCTCCCCCCCCGAAATCGCCCCCCCCCCCCGGATTCTGGTCTTCCCCCTTAATGATGTCTACATTTTTTTCAAAAAATGGTCAAATGTTCAAAAATTTTCTGGCTTCGCCGGAGATTTTTTCGTACAAATGGTATTCGTACTTCGTACTTCGTAATTTCGTACAATCTTAAATCCAGCCATTTTTGAGAACTTTTTGTGTTTAACCATGCAAAATACACCAAAAATACCATTTTTGGCTCAGTTTTGCAAAAAAATCTCCCCGCCCAAAAGTTCATCCCCCCCGCCCCCCCCCGAAAAAAATCCCTAAAAAATACCCAGGGGGGCTCCGAAAAGTAAAGGAGGAACCAAAAAGTGGGTGGGCCCCACCACCAACCCCCCCACTAAAAATTGCCAGAAGAATGTTGATACGTTTGGAATCGAAACCCTAAATTCTATCGCTCCGAAAGATTTCTAATAACTAATAAATTCTTTATTCACTATCTTCCAAGTGTGTAATTGTGTTAAACTTATTTACGTACCTACTAAAATGAACAATCTAAGTTAGAGGGCCCTCCGAGCCCCCCTCCATAGGTGTACCACCTGTTTGTGTTGGGGGGGGGAGTAAAAAGTCCAAATCTGGCTTGGGGAGGTCTCAAAAAACTGTACCCAAATTGTACCCAAATTTCTTTCAGCTAAAAATGGCCCTTTTTGGACATAAAATCGACTATTTTCGACATAAATCTAATAAAAAAACTACTCGTATTGCGTTTTAAAACCTATTTTTTAGCGTTTTTAACTGTTTCTAGACAATTTTTTCAGAAGATTTTTGAAAAATGCAAGAATTTTTGCAAAAATTTAGCATTTTTTCTCTTGTTTGGACCCCATTTTAGGGGGGAGGGGGGTCTGAGCTCGGCTTGGGGGGAAGTAGTCGAGGTCGGGTATGGGGGATCTGGCCTCTCCGTGGGGGGGTCTCACAGGGGGGTATAGAGGTCGGGGAAAAAAACCAACCCGCAAGTGGTGGGAAAAAAACAAACCCCCGTTTGGGCAATGGGAATGAGCTAGCGGGCTCAAATTTTGCATGCAAGTTGGTAGGGCCCATCCCACCTACCACACCAAATTTGAGCTAAATCGGACCACTTTTGAACATTTTGTGACATTTTGAAAATTTTGGCATTTTTGACCCCCCCAAAAATTCAAAATTTGCCTATTTTTGAAGGCCTGTAAAAAATTTTCCATAGCAGTTAGATAATAACTTTTAATACTTTCTATGAGAACAACATGTGCTCTTTCCAAAAATGTCGGTCTCGCCTTCCTGCGACGTTTGGCAAGCTGCCAGCAGAATTTTTACAAAATGGGAAAAAAACCAAGGGGTGGGAAAAAAAACCAATTTTTGCTTTTGCTGCCAAACTCCCAAAAATGGTTCTTAGTCAAAAGTCACCCACATAGCAAGTTTAATGCGTTCTTTCACGTGAACAGCTCAAAATTGCATTTGGACTTGGCAATTTTGTGCTAGCCGGTAAAAACCTTATTTCGGCGGATCGGCTGTTTGGCTCAGCTAAAGCGGCCAAAAAGTACTCTGGGACAAAGAAATACGCGAAAAAACACTGAAACAACGTTTATTATAATTTATTTCATCGAATTTCGAAAGATTTACAAATTTTTGCATTTTAACATAGAAACTGGCAAATTTGATGAAACCTAGCCGGTTGATGCTGCAAATATTGATGTTTGATTTTCTCACTTATTATACGGAATATCGCAAAAATAAGTGCAGATATGAAGTCAGCGACGCCGATTTAACCTGTTGCATGCATAAAATCGCCTATATGAGTTACCCTGACCGAATACTGGGGTTGGTTTTTTCCCCACCGGTTGGTTTTTTTCCCGCCATTGGTTTTTTTACCCCGGCTAATTAACCGTTAATTATACAAGAACAAAAAGTGCTCCTTCGTCGCATGTAAAATACATATGAGTCTTCGTAGGCAGCTTGTACATAAGCAAAAACTAGCCTGTAAAATACATATGAGTTCCGTAGGGAGGTTGTAAATTAAGGAAAACAAGTTGCAACCGCTTAACATATGAGCCTGTCCTACAACGAGGCTCATATTGGCGTATGTCATAATACGAATAATTTGCAGATTTACTTTTATATAAATACATACTGCATAAAGCTTTTCATTACAAATTATCCTTCATATATATAATGTTGATCAGTCATTATAGTGTGCATATGCTCAATACGGTACGCCATGAGGCGCTCTGACTTACAGCCAAGTGGGAACGCATTCTGCGTGTGTATAATGTGAAAGTGTTTCGAGAATGCATTAGAGGTGTGCCATAGTGTTTCAGGAAAAAGGTTGTATGTACAGTTCAGCTTGAGCAGTCGTAGTTCACTTCAGTCCTGGGCCATGACGTCTATTCATTTTTCCGTAATGTGGATGAAGCTGAGGTTCTTTAATGAGGCTTTAATGTGGAATGCACTGTGACGTCAATATGAGCCTCGTTGTAGGACAGGCTCATATGTTAAGCGGTTGCAACTTGTTTTCCTTAATTTACAACCTCCCTACGGAACTCATATGTATTTTACAGGCTAGTTTTTGCTTATGTACAAGCTGCCTACGAAGACTCATATGTATTTTACATGCGACGAAGGAGCACTTTTTGTTCTTGTTTTCTATTATTTTATATATATATGTATGCTCATGAAGGTATGTATAGATATCTTTCAACGGTAGCAAGCAAGCCAACCACAGCACTCCACAACCACTTTGAGCATGCAGTTCTATGACAAATGTTGCTCAGCTCGCTCAGGGCTTTCATTTGGTACCAAATTTGACCATTTTTGAAAAATTTCATTTTTGACCGAAAATCGCCTAAGTCCCCACCCCACCCCACCACAGCACTCTACAGCCACTTTGAGCATGCAGTTCTATGACAGAAGTTGCTCAGCTCGCTTAGGGCTTTCATTTGGTACCAAATTTGACCACTTTTGAAAAATTTCATTTTTGACCGAAAATCGCCTAAGCCCCCACCCCACCCCACCACAGCACTCTACAGCCACTTTGAGCATGCAGTTCTATGACAAAAGTTGCTCAGCTCGCTTAGGGCTTTCATTTGGTACCAAATTTGACCACTTTTGAAAAATTTCATTTTTGACCGAAAATCGCCTAAGCCCCCACCCCACCCCACCACAGCACTCTACAGCCACTTTGAGCATGCAGTTCTATGACAAAAGTTGCTCAGCTCGCTTAGGGCTTTCATTTGGTACCAAATTTGACCACTTTTGAAAATTTTCATTTTTGACCCCATGACCTCCCACCGACCTGACCCTCCAGATGGCAAAGTGGAACCAGCACAGCAAGATGGGTGGGTCAGACGGCAAAACGGATGCCAGGAATGAGCTGGGCGCACCAGAAAACCCCTATAGACAATGTTTTGTCGGCCTATGTACAGTCCTATATGGTGTTCCCGGAAGTCGGTACCGACCGGACCCTCCAGACGGCAAAGTGGAACCAGCACAGCTAGATGGGTGGGTCAGACGGCAAAACGGACACCGGGAATGAGCTGGGCGCACCAGAAAACCCCTATAGACAAAGTTTGGAGAGGCTCAGTAAAGCCTACTATGGACCTCCGGGAAGCGGTTACCGACCTGACCCCTCAGACGGTCAAGTGGAACCAGCCCAGCAACTTGGGTTACTCGGGCAGCAAAACTGATAGCGGGAATCGATTCTCCGTCCCAAAAAACCTTTCTATGCAAAATCTGAGCCACCCATGTAGCAAAATAAGCGAAAAATTTAAGTTCAAAGTTCAACCCAAAATTCACCAACTTTGGCCGGCCAGTACCAAAAAATTACGCACGGAGACGGAAAATCATATAGCATTTGAACGACCCCGATATGTGTACTGTTTAACCATATAGTCAGTATTACCCCATATATAGCCCAATCTGACTTATTAAGGCGCCTTTGAAGCATACTTTTTGGCCATTTTAGCGTTTTGGCCGACTTTGGCCCCCAGCCAAAAATTTTTTCCGTCTCTGGGAGGCATAAAAACTAGCTTATTTTCTTATTTTTGATTTGTACTACAAGAATATATATGGGTTTCATAGGCAAAAATTTTTCTATCTGTAGTTATTCAAGCTACAAAACCCCCTTATGAGACATCAAAAGCGAGAAACCGGAAAAAAAACATCACTCTCGTAAGCGATTTTTGGCATAACTTTTTAACGGAAAGTGGTACGGGGATGAAACTTCGCACACATACTAAACTCGACACGTACAATTTTTTGCGCACATAATCTGCGCAGCTTCTGCGCAGCCTTGTTTTAAAAGGTCATTCGACCATTTTCACTCATATTATAGGGGTCGCTACCGCGACCCCTATGATACTAATTAACGGCAGGACATAGAGAGGCGATTTATATACCAAAATGACAGTCTAGACAGGGCTTGATAAGAAACTAATTTATAGCCGGATTGCTCCACTGGGTAGTTCTGCAGAGTCCAAAAGTGACTACCTTGGGTTTTTTTCCCCGACCTCTATAAACTGTGGCCTGGTACACCTATGCCCCCCTCCATCTTGCTGATGAAGGATCCACTTTCAAATATAAGTTAGAATCAACCGATCATTGTTTTGAAATTAAAGTCTAAACAAATCAACTCACTCGACGCAGAGGAACGGAAGCTCGAAAGCTGTCATATTCAGGCGGATAAATGATCTTTTTCTTAAACATCGAGGATACACGTTACACGTGTATGGTACGGTTGTATGCAGTTTATATATGCTAAAAACACAGGTATACAGCACAGTAGTGGAAAACGACAAAGAGGGGTTTAAAATCCAACGCCCCAGTCGATGTGTAGTAGGGATGGGCGAGGAAAAAAGGACTGAAAAAATGGCTTTTTCCGTTTTTTCCAGTTTTTCCCCATGGGGTGGAAAAAAATGGAAAAATATTCCTAGTGTTATATATTTTAACGATTTTTACAGCGAAATATAATGTTTTCTGAACTTTTCCTACGATTTCGCACTAATTACAACTTTTTCCGTGGGTCATTGTAGGTGGGGTATGCTACATCTGACCAAATTGCATTTGGGTTTCTTCGAAGCATCGGAAAAAATAGAAAAACATTCGAGACATGCTCTAAACAGGGGCGCACTTAAGGGGGGCGGCGGCCGTCCCCCCCGAAACCAGATGTAAAGGAAAAATTTTATTGTCCGCGCCGCGCGGACAACAATTTCAAAAATTTTCGCGCCTTCGCCGCGAAATCATCTTTATTTTTGCTTAATTCACCCTTATTTAGGCGTTTTAAACATTTCAATAGCAACTTTTTTTAAGATTTTCAAAAATTTTCGCGCCTTCGGCGCGAAATTTAATGAATTTTTGCTTAAATTACGCTTAGTTTTGCTTTTCAAACCCAATTTTCAAATTTTTTTCAAATTTTTGCTTCGCCCCCCAGACCCCCCAAATTTTTCTGAGGTCCGCCCCCGCGAAAAAATTTTCTATGTGCGCCACTGGCTCTAAAACTTAATTTAAATCAGAACATTAAGAAACTATCAAAAACACTGTTTAATGAAGTAATAAGACAATATCCATGAATTTGAGCTAATTCTGGGATTTTGGTTGTGGTTGCGTAACTCAGGTAGACTTAACAATTCCATGTCTAACAGTGGAATGTTCAGTCAAAACCTTTTAAAACGTCTGGCATTCTTTACTTTACGCTGGCTTGTTCCTACAGGGGGGGGGGTGGGGGGCCCCCAGACTTGGGTCGCCCCCCCAGGATTCGGGCCTTCCCCCCCCAGAACTCTAAAATGCCCGGAAAAATAGGGTTTTCAGGGTAAATTTTGAAAAATTTTTCCGGCTCGCCGGATTTTTACCCACTTTTAAGCATTTTTTAGCTATTTTAAGCTTAAATTTAAGTTAAAAATAGTTAGTTTTTTAGCTTAGCAGCAACAAATAGCTATTTTTAGGCATTTTTTGAAAAATTTTTCTTCCCCCGCCCCCAGACCTGGGGGGGACCCCCCCAGAAATTTTTGCCTAGGAAAAAGCCAGTTACGAGGTGTATAACCTATATACGAAAACCACAGACCAGATCTAGCAGGACCGTCAAGGCATAGGTGTAACGGGGATTTGGGTTGGGGGGCCCTCCCCCCCAAATTTGGGGGGCGGGCCCCCTTTTTAGACCTCCCCCAAACCCCCCCCCCACTCCAAATGGTTGGTTGCTAGAAATCCGTGCCATGTTTTTTCCCCGCACCATGTTTTTCCCCCGATTCGCGGGTAAAAAAACATGGACAAATCCTGTTACTGCCAAAGCTGAGAGAGGTGTAAGAGAAGTTTGAATATACGATTGGATAGGTATTTGCCCACGGTACGTAACGGTATACTCAAACCGATCCAAATCCAAACGAAGAAAAAGTTGGAGACTTGCTTCCCTATTCATGTTTCCCCCCCCCCACCCCTGACTATAATGAACACTAACCCAAAAATTTGAGTTGCAAAATTCACCCTAAAAATACCTGATTTTTGGCCAATTTTTCGCGCCTTCGGCACGACTACCCCCCCCCCCAGTTGGGGGGGGCCTGGGGCCCCCAAAAATTTTTAGGGGGGGTGGTTTGGAAAAATGGCTGGGGGGGGTTACCCCCCCCCCAAACCTCCCCCCAATTACACCTATATATGCGTCAAGGTATGCAGAAGTCACCTGTAGTTTATTCTACAGTATTGTCTGCTGAAAACATTAGTTCCTGTAATCAATACTGAAACATTTGTAACCACTTGTGTAAGTGCGCCCTACACGGTGGGGCTATTTCAGGCCTTTTCCTACAGGGGGGGGCATAGGTGTAACGGGGATTTGGGGTGGGGGGGGGAGGGGGCGGGGGCCCTTTTAGACCCCCCCAACCTCCCCCAAAAAATTTTTATGCCAAAAATCGCATTTTCAGCCATTGCTAATGCCGAAAAACACGAAAGCATTAAGTAATGTTGACATTAGACCAGACAGTGTTTTTAAACTCGTAAACTTGACTGCCAACATGTTTCTGAGTCCAGAATAAGGTCAGTATTGAGTTTAGAAGTCCATAAAACCGTTATAAACGTGTATTTCTCGCGATAATAAACACGTTAAGTCGCTAATTTGAACTTTTTTGAAAAAGTGTGCAAAATTTACCCTAAAAATGCCCAAATTTTGGCCATTTTTCGGCCCTTCGGCGCGACTACCCCCCCCCCCCCCGTGGGGGGGGGGGGGGCGGGGCATAGGTGTAACGGGGTTTTGAGTTGGGGGGGCCCTCTCTCCCGGAATTTAGGGGGGCCCTTTTTAGACCCCCCAAACCCCCCCAAAAAATTTTTCTATTTTTATGTCAAAAATCGCATTTTTAGCCATTGCTAATGCCAAAAAACATTTAACTATGAAGTAATTTTGACATTAGACAGGGATTTTAAACTCGAAATCTTGATTGCCAAACATGATTCTAAGTCTAAAATAAGGTCAATATTGAGCCAGAAAGTCCATAAAACCGTTAAAAACGTGTATTTCTCGCAATAATAAACACTCTAAGCCAAAAATTTAGACTTTTTTGAAAAATTTAGCAGAATTTACCCTAAAAATACCCAAGTTATGGCCAATTTTTCACGCCTTCGGCGCTACTACCCCCCCCCCCAGTTGGGGGGGGGGAAGGCCGGGGGCCCCCAAAGATTTTGGGGGGGGTTGTCAAAATGGCTGGGGGGGTTACCCCCCCCCCCCCAAATTAAACCTATGGGCCGCGGGCCGTGGCGGCAACAGGATTTTGAAAAGGGGGGCCCGCTGCAAAATTTTTCTGGGGGGGGTAACCAAATTTTTCCGGGGGGGGGGGGTGGTAGCAATTTGCTTTTCCCAGGAACAAAATATTTTTACAAGATAATATTGTGTATGGAAAGGTTAGTTCACTTGCCAATTGGAAAACAACTATATCCCGTGAGTGAAGCAAACCATGGAGAATTTATATACACAAGAAGCACACGGGGGTCTGGGGCAGAGCCCCCCAACAAGTTGAAGAATATTTGAAATTGGAAAAAAATCCGTCATGCAAACTTTTGAAAAGATTAAATAAATAAAATGGAGATGTACATGTATATATAGTAACTTACGAAGTGAAAAACTTGCAGTAAAATAGTATAAGTATATACAAGAAACGGTGGCAATAAAGAGGACAAGCTACAAGGGCAACAAAGATATATAATGCGCGAATGGGGGGTCTGGGGGGCGGAGCCCCCCAGAAGTTGAGGAATTTTTTGAAATCGTGGAAAATTCAGCAATTCAAATGTTTAAAAAGATTAGTTAAGATGAGATGAGTTATTGAGTTGTATAATCGATCAGTGGAAAACCAAAACGGGAATTGGATAGTTTTCAGAATTTTTCACTTCCACGATTTATTTTAGAAAACTTTCAGAAGCTGCCAATTATCAATCTTGCAAGGATGATGCTTGCATTGCTCATGAAAGCAAAATAAAATTTGTATATATATATATACATGTATATAAAAACATAAGCCGGTATATATAGTCATAAAATAAAGCGTTGAGTACAATTAATTATATATACTAACAAAACAGGAAAGGAAACAAAATAGAAGACACTTTAAGAGACAGAAGTTCTGTCACAGAATTAAGTACGTTATAAAAATAAGTGCGCCGCAGGCGAAGTTTTTTAAAAATTTGTGGAATTTATTAAATTTATTATAAAAATCCAAATTTTTCTTACCTCCAAAAAAAATCCAATCCTGCCAAAATTTTTCTTACCCCTCCCCCACATCGACTTTGCGCGACCCCCCCCCACCCATCGGTGTGTGGGGGGGGGGGGGTGGGGGGGGACCCCTCCCCCCAAATGGAGGGGTCGCAGACCCTCCCCCCTAAAAAATTTTTTCTACCCCTCCCAAATCGGCCTTCGGCCGACCCCCTCCCCCTAAAAATATTCCACCCCCTACCTCAATTTTTGAAAGTTTTGAGCCAAAAATTCGAAAATTTTCAAAAAATTAGCGAAAACTTGCTAAAATTCGCCTTATTACCTTAAAAATCGCTAAAAATTGCTGAAAATTGAGAAAGAATTTCAGTTTTTTAGCGAAAAACCCATTTTTCGCCGACCCCCCCCCTCGAAAATTTTTCTTACCCCTTCCCCCAAATCGACTTTTTTCTCGACCCCCCCCTCCCCATAGGTGTGTTAGGGGGGGGGGTGGGGGGGGGGTGGCCCCCCCCCAAATGGAGGGTTCTCAGACCCTCCCCCCTAAAAAATTTTTTCGACCCCTCCCCCCATATCGGCCTTCGGCCGACCCCCCCCCTGAAAATTTTCAACCTCCTAACCTAAATTTTTCAAATTTTAGCTAAAAATTCGAAAATTCAAAAAATTAACGAAAAATTGCTGAAATTCGTTTTATTACCTTAAAAATCGCTAAAAATAGCTGAAAATTGAGAAAAATTTTTAGGGGGGAGGGGTCTGAGACCCCTCCATTTGGGGGAGGGGGTCCCCCCCCCCCCCCCCCCCCCCTAACACACCCATGGGGAGGGGGTCGAGAAAAAAGTCGATTTGGGGGAAGAGGTAAGAAAAATTTTCGAGGGGGGTGGTCGGCGAAAAATCAGTTTTTCGCTAAAAAAAACTGAAATTCTTTCTCAATTTTCAGCAATTTTTAGCGATTTTTAAGGTAATAAGGCGAATTTTAGCAAGTTTTCGCTAATTTTTTGAAAATTTTCGAATTTTTGGCTAAAAACTTTCAAAAATTCAGGTAGGGGGTTGAAAATTTTTAGGGGGGGGGTCGGCCGAAGGCCGATTTGGGGGGAGGGGTAGAAAAAATTTTTTAGGGGGGAGGGTCTGCGACCCCTCCATTTGGGGGGAGGGGTCCCCCCCCTAACACACCTATGGTGGGGGGGGGGGGTCGCGAAAAGTCGATTTGGGGGGAGGGGTAAGAAAAATTTTGGCAGGATTGGATTTTTGGAGGTAAGAAAAATTTGGATTTTTATAATAAATTTAATAAATTCCACAAATTTTTAAAAAACTTCGCCTGCGGCGCACTTATTTTTATAACGTACTTAATTCTGTGACAGAACTTCTGTCTCTTAAAGTGTCTTCTATTTTGTTTCCTTTCCTGTTTTGTTAGTATATATAATTAATTGTACTCAACGCTTTATTTTATGACTATATATACCGGCTTATGTTTTTATATACATGTATATATATATATACAAATTTTATTTTGCTTTCATGAGCAATGCAAGCATCATCCTTGCAAGATTGATAATTGGCAGCTTCTGAAAGTTTTCTAAAATAAATCGTGGAAGTGAAAAAATTCTGAAAACTATCCAATTCCTGTTTTGGTTTTCCACTGATCGATTATACAACTCAATAACTCATCTCATCTTAACTAATCTTTTTAAACATTTGAATTGCTGAATTTTTCACGATTTCAAAAAATTCCTCAACTTCTGGGGCTCCGCCCAGACCCCCCATTCGCGCATTATATATCTTTGTTGCCCTTGTAGCTTGTCCTCTTTATTGCCACCGTTTCTTGTATATACTTATACTATTTTACTGCAAGTTTTTCACTTCGTAAGTTACTATATATACATGTACATCTCCATTTTATTTATTTAATCTTTTCAAAAGTTTGCATGACGGATTTTTTTCCAATTTCAAATATTCTTCAACTTCTTGGGGGGCTCTGCCCCCCAGACCCCCCGTGTGCTTCTTGTGTATATAAATTCTCCATGGTTTGCTTCACTCACGGGATATAGTTGTTTTCCAATTGGCAAGTGAACTAACCTTTCCATACACAATATTATCTTGTAAAAATATTTTGTTCCTGGGAAAAGCAAATTGCTACCACCCCCCCCCCCCCCCGGAAATTTGGTTTACCCCCCCCCCCAGAAAAATTTTGCAGCGGGCCCCCCTTTTCAAAATCCTGGATCCGCCACTGCCCGCGGCCCATAGGTGTAATTTGGGGGGGGGGGGGGTAACCCCCCCAGCCATTTTGACAACCCCCCCAAAATCTTTGGGGGCCCCGCCTCCCCCCCCAACTGGGGGGGGGGGGGGGTAGTAGCGCCGAAGGCGCGAAAAATTGGCCATAACTTGGGTATTTTTAGGGTAAATTCTGCTAAATTTTTCAAAAAAGTCTAAATTTTGGGCTTAGAGTGTTTATTATTGCGAGAAATACACGTTTTTAACGGTTTTATGGACTTTCTGGCTCAATATTGACCTTAATATAGACTTAAAATCATGTGGGCAATCAAGATTTCGAGTTTAAAATGCCTGTCAAATGTCAAAATTACTTCATAGTTAAATGTTTTTTGGCATTAGCAATGGCTAAAATGCGATTTTTGACATAAAAATAGAAAAATTTTTTGGGGGGGGTTTGGGGGGGTCTAAAAAGGGCCCCCCTAAAGTCCGGGCAGAGAGGGCCCCCCCAACTCAAAACCCCGTTACACCTATGCCCCGCCCCCCCCCCCCAACTGGGGGGGGGGGGGGGGTAGGCGCGCCGAAGGGCCGAAAAATGGCCAAAATTTGGGCATTTTTAGGTAAATTTTGCACACTTTTTCAAAAAAGTTCAAATTAGCGACTTAACGTGTTTATTATCGCGAGAAATACACGTTTATAACGGTTTTATGGACTTCTAAACTCAATACTGACCTTATTCTGGACTCAGAAACAAGATGGCAGACAAGTTTACGAGTTTAAAAACACTGTCTGGTCTAATGTCAACATTACTTAATGCTTTCGTGTTTTTCGGCATTAGCAATGGCTGAAAATGCGATTTTTAGCATAAAAATTTTTTGGGGGAGGTTGGGGGGGTCTAAAAGGCCCCCGCCCCCTCCCCCCCCCACCCCAAATCCCCGTTACACCTATGCCCCCCCTGTAGGAAAGGCCTGAAATAGCCCCACCGTGTAGGGCGCACTTACACAAGTGGTTACAAATGTTTCAGTATTGATTACAGGAACTAATGTTTTCAGCAGACAATACTGTAGAATAAACTACAGGTGACTTCTGCATACCTTGACGCATATATATAGGTGTAATTGGGGGAGGTTTGGGGGGGGGTAACCCCCCCGGCACAAAATTTCAAACCACCCCCCTAAGGCCCGCAGGGGCCCCAGGCCCCAACTGGGGGGGTAGTCGTGCCGAAGGCGCGAAAAATTGGCCAAAAATCAGGTATTTTTAGGGTGAATTTTGCAACTCAAATTTTTGGCTTAGTGTTCATTATAGTCAGGGGTGGGGGGAAACATGAATAGGGAAGCAAGTCTCCAACTTTTTTCTTCGTTTGGTTGGATCCGGTTGAGTATACCGTTACGTACCGTGGGCAAATACCTATCCAATCGTATATTCAAACTTCTCTTACACCTCTAGCTTTGGCAGTAACAGAGTTGTCTGTTTTTTACCCGCGAATCAGGGGAAAAACATGGTGCGGGAAAAAACATGGCACGGATTTCTAGCAACCAACCATTTGGAGTGGGGGGGGGGTTTGGGGGAGGTCTAAAAAAGGGGGCCCGCCCCCAAATTTGGGGGGAGGGCCCCCCAACAAAATCCCCGTTACGCACATATGCCTTGACGGTCCTGCTAGATCTGGTCTACATGGTTTTTCGTATATAGTTTATACACCTCGTAACTGGCTTTTTCCTAGGCAAAAATTTCTGGGGGGGTCCCCCCCCCCCCCAGATTTAGGGGCGGGGAAGAAAAATTTTTCAAAAAATGCCTAAAAATAGCTATCTGTTGTTGCTGCTAAGCTAAAAAACTAACTATTTTTAACTTAAATTTAAGCTTAAAATAGCTAAAAAATGCTTAAAAGTGGGTAAAAATCCAGAGAGCCGGAAAAATTTTTCAAATTTTACCCTGAAAACCCCTATTTTTCCGGGCATTTTAGAGTTCTGGGGGGAAGGCCCGAATCCTGGGGGGGCGACCCAAGTCTGGGGGCCCCCACCCCCCCTGTAGAGACAAGCCAAGCGTAAAGTAAAGAATGCCAGACGTTTTAAAAGGGTTTGACTGAACATTCCGCTGTTAGTTGTGGAATTATTAAGTCCCCCTGAGTTACGCAACCACAACCAAAATCCCAGAATTAGCTCAAATTCATGAATCTTGTCTTATTACTTCATTAAACAGTATTTTTGATAGTTTCTTAATGTTCTGATTTAAATTCAGTTTTTAGAGCCAGTGGCGCACATGGAAAATTTTTTCGCGGGGGGCGGAACTCAGAAAAATTTGGGGGGTCTGGGGGGCGAAGCAAAAATTTGAAAAAAATTTGAGAAATTGGGTTTGAAAAGCAAAACTAAGCGCAGCGTAATTTTAAGCAAAAATTCACAATAAATTTCGCGCCGAAGGCGCGGAATTTTTTGAAAATCTTAAAAAAAGTTGCTATTGAAATGTTTAAAAACACACTAAATAGGGGTGAATTAAGCAAAAATAAAGATGATTTCGCGGCGAAGGCGCAAAAAATTTCAAAAAGTGTTGTCCGCGCGGCGCAGACAATAAAATTTTTCCTTTACATCTGGTTTCGGGGGGGACGGCCGCCGCCCCCTTAAGTGCGCCCCTGTTTAGAGCATGTCTCGAATGTTTTTCTTTGTTTTCCGATGCTTCGAAGAAACCCAAATGCAATTTGGTCAGATGTAGCATACCCCACCTACAATGACCCACGGAAAAAGTTGTAATTAGTGCGAAATCGTAGGAAAAGTTCAGAAAACATTATATTTCGCTGTAAAAATCGTTAAAATATATAACACTAGAATATTTTTCCATTTTTTTTCCACCCCATGGGGAAAAACTGGAAAAAACGGAAAAAAACCATTTTTCCAGTCCTTTTTTCCTCGCCCATCCCTACTACACATCGACTGGGGCGTTGGATTTTAAACCCCTCTTTGTCGTTTTCCACTACTGTGCTGTATACCTGTGTTTTTAGCATATATAAACTGCATACAACCGTACCATACACGTGTAACGTGTATCCTCGATGTTTAAGAAAAAGATCATTTATCCGCCTGAATATGACGGCTTTCGAGCTTCCGTTCCTCTGCGTCGAGTGAGTTGATTTGTTTAGACTTTAATTTCAAAACAATGATCGGTTGATTCTAACTTATATTTGAAAGTGGATCCTTCATCAGCAAGATGGAGGGGCATAGGTGTACCAGGCCGCAGTTTATAGAGGTCGGGGAAAAAAACCCAAGGTAGTCACTTTTGGACTCTGCAGAACTACCCAGTGGAGCAATCCGGCTATAAATTGGTTTCTTATCAAGCCTGTCTAGACTGTCATTTTGGTATATAAATCGCCTCTCTATGTCCTGCCGTTAATTAGTATCATAGGGGTCGCGGTAGCCGGCCGCGTAATATGAGTGAAAATGGTCGAATGACCTTTTAAAACAAGGCTGCGCAGAAGCTGCGCAGATTATGTGCGCAAAAAATTGTACGTGTCGAGTTTAGTATGTGTGCGAAGTTTCATCCCCGTAC
>JASAND010024970.1:0-31218 GCA_030248195.1 Trissonchulus latispiculum
CAGGCTAAACCGGGCCCAATCTGTCAAGTTAGTATACTAAATCTACCTATCTAACGAGAAGCTAGGCCCTACCAACTACGAACACCAATACCGGTTACAAGACTTTACCAAAGAAAGGGTCGAAGGCGTCCAATCACACCATAAATCCAAATGAGCACAAAAATAGAAGAATAGTGACACAAAATAATACACTCCCAAAAATACAGAAACGCCGACGCGTACAAGCGAAAAGCAACAACTAACGTTGGTAAAGTCCCAATTAGACGTGACAGACAAATATGCAAATAAGGAGAGACTTCGAAAAGTATGCAGATTAGACAATACTTCCTTGTTGAGTTGTTGATTGCAACCGGTTTAAACTGGTTTTTGACACTGGTATGGATGAAGAAATCTTGACAACTGTTTGGGTGAACCTACCTTGATTGGCAGGCTATCTATGTAAATTTTGTTGTCAAAGAGCACATAATTGGCTGGCTACCATCATGGCTTTGCGCTTGCGCAAATAATTAAAATTTTATTTAAGGGGGCGCTTCCATTATCGGGATTATTGATGTAAAATTTGGACCGATTGCTCAATTTTAAAGAAATCCCAACTGAAGTTACTTTGGCTGACGGGGCATGTTTCGACAAAATTTCAGTAACTGAGACCATCTGCTTGGCTAGCTACCATTATGGCTTAAAAATCTAAATTTTATTAAAGCCCCAAACGATTAATCCGAACGCACTACGTGAAAGAGCATAAAAAGAGCTTTACAACGATGTGCATATCACTTCTGCACGTGGTTTCTATCAAAAGTTACAGGCGGTTGAATAATTGGCAAATTTACGTTGACCATTCTCATTTCGTTTAGCAAAGTAAAAACTAACAGTTCGAAAATGAATTCTAAAGGATATTTCATGATGCTTTTGTGTTGGATTTGTTTATTATTTTATAAAATGCACTATGCAACTTATTAAAATCATAATATATGTGCAAAACGAAAGCAATTAGTGCGAAATTTTCCAATTTAACTTTCTCATAAGTGCTTCGACCAAAGTAGCTCAAATTTTGCATGTACGTTTATTAAAGAGGTACGCAGGGGCACTTTTTTCATTTTTTGCTTAAACCTTAAATTCCGTGAGATATCGACTTCTAAAGTTTTTGAACATTTATAAAATACTCAAAATTGCACAAATCAAAAAAAATGAAAAAAGTGCCCCTGCATTTAGGTCCGTTTATAGATTTGTGCAAAATTTGAGCTACTTTTATTTAGCCGTTAATGAGTGAAACCATTTTGAAAATTTAAAATTATCCCTCTTGTGTAAGTTGCAAGCCAAGCAATAAATTTTTCAAACTCAGCAAATTAATAGTACTTAATAGGCATGGGCACGGGTCCAAAAATTTGGACCCGGGTGCCCGGTACTACCCGAAGCCCTATGTCGGGTAATTGCGACACTACCCGGGTACCCGGGTACCCGGGTACTCGGGTACCCGGGTACCCGAGCACTTTCGGGTACCCGAGAAATTTTTAACCCATTTTTCGGATTTGGCCATTTTGAAATTTAATTTTTTCAGGGGTCCTTATTCACAGTGAGCTTATGTAGATAGAATAGATTTTCATTCCTAAGTTATTTGAAAGAAGTTTTAAAGACTTAAAATGGATTATAGGGACTTTCAATTAATTGTCACGGTATCAGAAGCTGATGCTGATACGGACAACATTAGTTTTTAATTTTTATTTATAACCGCGCTCAGATCAGAAATTTTCTGAGTTTCGTGCCACCGTTGCCCTGTCCGCTTCCTCTAACCTTTAAATGTTAACAAATTTTAGAAAGCATTTGGACTGTAAGAGCAAATCCCCATGACAAAAGAAATTTAGCTAACTTCAACTGTTTGTCTCTGGAAATTGGAACAGCACAAAAGGCAGCAAACAAGCAAAGCCTGCACGAAGTACTAAGTTTTACCTAGTTTTTTTCGTTTCATTTTACGTAATTTCTTAATGAAACCTGAATGAAAAAGAAAATAAAATGTCTTGGGTAAAAAACTTAACTTTTTGTGATCGGACACTACACTTTACTGACAACAAATGTAAAATTTTACACTCACTCACTCAATAAATTGACTTATGTGTTGAGATTAGTGTTTACATTTTCCATTTAGATTAATTTTATAAATTTTTACCTGAAAGGAATTGCTCCAATTTCCTTTCCCTCTGTCTGATCTTTTGCTTTTGAAGTAACTTTACTAAACGTAAAACTAATGAGAGGTGCAAGTCCTTTGGAACTTTTATTAAACGTTTACAAGACATTTATTAAATATTCCTTGAAACAAACTCATTTATCTCGCTACGATTCCACTGTATCCGAAGAAAGACGAAGCAACCATCTCCCTCAAATTGGATAAACTTTCTCAGTCTAAAGGAGTGCGCATACCAAAGAATCATTCAAAAGCTAATATGCTCAAGATTTGGTTAAATGACAATCTGGGAGCGTTTTCTGAGTTCAGAATTCAGCTTAGAAACAGCTAAAGTAGACAAAAATTGAAACTTAATGAGCGTTGGGAATTACTGAAGAAACATTTTCAACGTTGGAATTGACCATCTGGCATTAAATTAGAATCACTAAACTTTCAAGATCATTTCAGTAACCATTGACACCATCTAATGGTAATTAGTATTGTTTTACTTACAGTTTAGGGCAGGCCCAGTTTAGTGAACAACGCAGAGTTGTATCAAAAGTCACTAATCTGATGCGAACAGTTTTGTTTGTATCTTGTGAATTTTAGGTTTTAATTAATTCATCGATTTCCGAATATTGCTCTAACAGGACTTTAAAGAAAGAAAAAATTATTAGAGCAAGGTAAATTTAATATTTTAAAAACAAATCAAAAAATAGAAAACTATAAAATGTTTGAAAAATGCCAGGACTAATTCCTCTGCCCACTACTTCGTTTTTCTGTTGTAGTATCTTTTTATAATATATATTAAATTTTATAATTGAGAAAAACATCGGTGGTAATAAATTTTCTTAGCCAAAAATTTTCGGTGGTTAAAAATTTTCTGAGCCAAAAAATTTCTCTTTGCTTGATCCAGATTAATCCGGTTTTATCCGGTTTTTCCGGTTTTAACTGGATATCGGGTACCCGAAGCAGGACCCGGGTACCCGAAAATTTTCGGGTACCCGGGTACCCGTCGGGTACCCGACTACCCGTGCCCATGCCTAGTACTTAACACCAACTATCGTTGCTGAAAATTTGAAAGAGATTGGTTGATTATTGAATGCAGGAATGCCGGTCCCGGTAATGGAAGCGCCCCCTTAAGCTTATATAATTTCTTTGATTCTAAAACGTGAAAGAGCACAAAAGCGGCTTTAAGATAATCTGCATAATGCGTCTGTACGTGGTTTCTACCAAAAGTAACAGATGGTTTTACAAATTGTTGATTTACGCTGACCGGTTGCGCACGCAATGTAAAATAACAAAAGTTTGTCCAAAAATTAAATCTATTGAGATTTAAAGGTTGTCACTGTGTTATTGTTCTGGATTATTTAACAGAAAACAATGTACACATGCCAAACTTAACCATATTTTCTGAACTCGGTCACAGTTTTAGCGGATCTGGTAATTTTCACATTAGAGATCCAGTCTATTACGCAACATCACTGCTCAGATTGCACTACTTCAGGCAAAAGAAGTTGGGGTGGGAAGGGAGACTCAATAGTGAAGGATCCAGAATTGGGGAAGTGGTGAAGAATTCAGTATAATTAGCCTATTCCTACATATTCTACCATAACTATACTAGAAAGTGTCAAAAATAAATTCAAGTATCTACCAAAATAGATGGTTTCAGACACTCCCAAACCCCCGCTTAATCTGAAATTTCTGAAACTCTAATAATTTGTTGGTGTAAGTCATGTGCGTTATGATTAAGGAAGTCACGAAAGACTGGACGACATTTAGGTAGACTGTTTTAATTCACCATGAATAATTACTGAATTGTGCCTAATAGCTAATTCATGGCTGGTATGGCATCATATCCGAGGAAAACGTCGTCCGTGTGTTCGAATCGGATCTCTGGATATGGGTATCATACATACGTAGGTGAATAGGTGTACCACCTGTTTGGGTTGGGGGGGGAGTAGAAGGTCCAAATTTGGCTTGGGGGACCCAACCAAAATCCGAAATTTGGGGAGGGGTCCCCCCTAAACTGTACCCAAGTTTTTTAGCTAAAAATGCTCCTTTCCTTTTTCGATTTATATATATATACATAGGTGAACCAGGCTACAGTTTACCCCCTGTGAGACCCCCCCCCCACGGAGAGGCCAGACCCCCACCCCCCATACCCGACCTCGACTACTCCCCCCCCCAAGCCGAGCTCAGACCCCCCTCCCCCCCTAAAATGGGGTCCAAACAAGACAAAAAATTTTTTTTGAAAAAATTGTCTAGAAACAGTTAAAAACGCTAAGAAATAGGTTTTAAAACACAATGCGATTGGTTTTTTAGTAGATTTATGTCGAAAATAGTTGATTTTATGTCCAAAAATGGCCATTTTTAGCTGAAAAAACAGTACAAAAAATTTGGGTACAGTTTGGGTACAGTTTTTTTGAAAATTTCCGATTTTTGAGACCCCCCCAAGCCAGATTTGGACTTTTTACTCCCCCCCCCAACCCAAACAGGTGGTACACCTATGTATATATATATACTGTTCATTAAACTTACTCAAAAGCTTCTGTCAATAGTTTTCGTATGCGAAAATAGGGCTTGAAAATTGACAAATTTGTGCTAAAATATGCCTAAATTAGCCCAGATTGTGGTTTATAACTGCGTATATTGCCTTTTAATTGCTATAAATAACCATCTTTAGCTCTTTGTATGTGATTTATAGCCATTATTTCGAATTTTTTTTTCAAAAATTTTCAGAAATTGCAAAAAATTTTTCAAAAATTTTGCATTTCTTATTTGGTTTGGACCCAGTTTTAGGGGGGGTTTGAGCTTGGCTTGGGGGGGGGAGTAGTTGAGGTCGGGTAGGGGGGGAGGGGGGTCTGGTCTCTCCGTGGGGGGGGTCTCACAGGGGGCAAACTGTAGCCTGGTACACCTATGCATAGGTGTGTTGGGGAGGGGGTACCCCTCCCCCCAAATGGAGGGGTCGCAGACCCTCCCCCCTAAAAAATTTTTCTACCCCTCCCCCCAAATCGGCCTTCGGCCGAGGCCATAGTTTCCCTGGAACTTCGGTCTGAGGGGGGGGGGGGTAAATCGTAATTGGCCGACCTCCGAAATGTGATGGGGCTACACCCCCCAACCCCCCCCCCACAATTCGGACCTCAGAAATTTGGATCATCAAAATAAGGCTTGTTCTTAACGTTTTAGGCGTTTTTGCACCGTTTTAAAGCGGTTGGTTTTAGGTCAAAATTTTAGAAAATGACCATTTTTCGACCAAATTTCGCTAACTTTTTGGGTCCAAAAATTGTTGGGGGGTTTGGGGGGGGGTAGCCAAAAGTTGGGGGAGGGTAAGTCAAATAATCCTGGGGGGTAAATTTGGTCAAAAATTTGGGGGGATACCCCCATAGGTGTAAGGTGGGGGGGGTTGGGGGGGGGGGGGGGGGCCCCCCCCCCCCCATTTTTTTCACCCCCCCCCCCCCAAATTTTGTGGGGGGGTCGCCCCCCCCCAACTGGAAGGGGGGGTAGTCGCGCCGAAGGCGCGAAAAACGGCCAAAAATTGGGTATTTTTAGAGTAAATTTTGCAAAAATTTTCAAAAATGTCCAAATTTTTGGCTTAAAGTGTCTATTATTGCGAGGAATACACATTTTTAACTATATTATGAACTTTCTGACTCATTATTGACCTTATTTTGGACTTGGAAACATATTGACAATCAAGTTTTCGAGCTTAAAAACCATGTCTAATGTCAAAATCACTTCATAGTTGAATGTTCAATGGCATTAGAAACGGCTGAAAATGCGATTTTTGGCATAAAAATTGAAAAATGTTGGAAACTGGCCGAGCCCTCCCCCCAGGGGCGGATCCAGGGGGGGGGGCGGCGGCCGCCCCCCCGTCGCGATTCGAAGGTAGAAAAAATTAAGGAGAGAGAAGGGAGAAAGGGCAAAAAACCAAAAAATTTCGCGCCTTCGGCGCGAATTTTATTCTTTTTAACCGCATATTTATTGCATTTATGAAGAAAAAGCTTGAAATGCGTCCGATTTTTCTGAGAAAATTACCATTTTTGCCTAAAAATGTCAAGAATTTTAAAAAATTTTCTCAGTTCTTCTGTATGAAAAGAATTAAAGATCCGAAGACCAATTTTATTGCAAAAACAAAAATTTTCTTCAACTTCTGGGGGGCTCCGCACCCCAGACCCCCCACTGAAAAAAATTTTACCGCCCCCCCCCCGTCACGAAATCCTGGATCCGCCAGTGCCTCCCCCCCTAAAAATTTTCCACCACCTACCCATAGGTGTACCTTGAGAAAACGTTGGGGGAGGGCGGATGGGGTAGCCGAAATTAGGGTAGGTGGGGTCAGCCGTTTTGAGGTGGGATGGGGTCCGGAAAAATCGAATTGGGGGGGGGGAATCTGCAAATTTGCTAAAGAAGCGTTATTTTCAACTAAAAATCAACAATATTTCTTCATTTTTGCTCATTTATTCGAAAAAACTTGGATTTTTTGCGAAAATTTCGAATTTTTCCAAAAATTTTCAAAATTTTGAGGGTGGGGTCTGGCAAATTTGGGTGGGTAGGGTCTGGGATTTGGCCATTTGGGGGTGGGGTCTGCCTCCAAAATATCGAGGGTGGGGTCGGCACTTTTCCATTTGGGGGAGGGGTTCCCCCCCACCCTCCCCCAGGTACACCTATGCACCTACCTGAATTTTTGCAAATTTTTAGCCAAAAATTCAAAAATTTTCAAAAAATTAGCGAACAATTGCTAAAATTCGCTTAATTTCCTTAAAAGTCGCTAAAAATAGGTGAAAATTGAGAATAATTTTCAGTTTTTTAGCGAAAATACAGATTTTCCGCCGTCCCCCCCTCGAAAACTTTTCTTACCCCTCCCCTCAAATCGACTTTTTCTCGACCCCCCTCTCCCTTTTTTCCAAACCCCCACCCTACTTTTTTCAAACATGTTGCCGCCAATCGTTGCCAATCAAGTTTTCGAGGTTAAAACCCCTGTCTAATGTCAAAATTACTTCATGGTTGAATGTTTTTTGGCAACAGCAATGGCTGAAAATGCGATTTTTGGCGTAAAAATAGAAAAATATTTTGGGGGAGGTGTGGGGGGATCTTGGGGGGTTTGGGGAGGGTCTAAAAAGGCCCCCCCAAAATTCCGAGGGAGGGGGCCCCAACCCAAATTCCCGTTACACCTATGATCATATAGCCATGGGGGAAAACCCACATTTTCGGATTTTGGCTGGGACTTTTTTATTATAAGGGCTAGATGAAAACTTTATATACCATCGTACTTGGCGTACTTAGATCTATCTTTTAAGCCCATTTGCACTTCTCTAGGTTGTACCGTTAGGCCGGTATAATGCAAAAAGTAGCGGGGGAAAACCCAATGGGGGGAAATAACAAAGCAAAGAGAGGTGGTAAGAAACAATGTCTTACCATCAACCGAGACCGTTGTTTCGAAATCATACATGCTAAATACTGTCCGAAGCAGAATTGCTTGATCGACCAGTAGCCATATCCAGAACGAACGAAATATAAACTCTACAAAATTAAAAATAAAATATATATATGAGCAATAAAACCAGAATAATGGGGTGAGCAAACTACAACATAAATGCGTGAACATAACATAAATTATATAAAAGTTAGTGCGTGACATTAACAGTGGCTGAAGTACTCGCATGTTAACCCAAAGATGAGTGCTCTAGCCCCATGCGTCTCATCGCACAGCCTCACCAGGTGCGCACCTGGCATGGGGTACCCAAATGGGGGGAAAACCCCTCACAGGTCTAAAAAATTGTCGTAGCGCATTCTGACACTTCCTCCAGTGTAAAATTCAACTCTTTTTTAGCTATTATAAATAAAAAACCCGATCTTGGTACTTTTTTGAGATTTCATGTGTCATTGAAAATGCAGCATCAAACGGACAGGTTTCATAAAGAGACAAACATAGGGCAATTTTTGAAAAATGCTAAAAACGATGTAATTTGATAAAACTTATTAGTCTATCGTGTAGAGAATGGTTTTTTACGTTCACTTGGCTGTTAAAATTCACAATTGGACATCTGTCCCGGGTCCTCTACTCCAGTGCCGAAATGACACTTTCAGGGTTTTTGGCCCCTAGCTGGCAAGGGAAGCAAAATTATCTAAATCTGACACCATAGGATGATGCAGCGTCCTCGATAGTACCGCACTATAGTGTCAAATTGTTTCCCTGTTTGGTTGTTAAAAAAATTTCCAAAAAAATTGGGTGGGTTCCCCCCCCCAAAGGGGGGTTTTTCCCCGCCATATTTGGCAATGTGCCAGACCAACGGTACATCGGATCGATCTAATTTTGGCTGTGTGCAAAGAGGAAGACTTGCCAGCGTTGCTAATATGTGTGCAAAACGTTTCTAGCCCAACCCAGTCAAAAGTTACATCGGTCCAAACGTTTGCAAAATTTTGGCATGGTTGGACCAAAAAGTATTTGTCATTTTCAAAATGTCCTAAAATGAGCAGGAGTGAACCAAATGACTTGATCTTTGCATACGTAGGTAAGAAAGAGTCGCGCTTTCTGCTGCTATGTTTTGAAGCTCATAGCTCCAACCCTTGGTCCAGAAGGCGGGTGGGTTCCCCCCACAAGGGGGTGGGTTCCCCCCCCCCCATGGCTATATCATAGGCAGTAGCGACGCCAGGATTCTTTTGAAGGGGGGGACCCAAAATACGGCGACCGCCCTTTTTTGGGAAATCCAAAATTTTTGCCAAATTTTATATCAAAATTTACTTTCATTTTCCAAAAAATTTCAAATTGTAGCAAAAATTTTACGGCCCAAATCGCAAAGGGAGGCCCTCCTAGCGCCGCCACTGACCATAGATGTAAGGCGGGGGGGACGGGTGGTTAGCAAAAAGCGGTTTGGGCAAAAAACCGGAAAAATCCGGTTTTCCGGTAGCCATCGGCCGGCCGATTACCCCCCCCCCTCCCCGTAACTTCCCCTCCTGCACATGTCTGGTAGTCCAACGGGGGGTCATCCGTCATAGGTGTAACGGAGATTTGTGGTGGGGGTCCCCCTCCCTCGGAATTTTGGGGGGGGCTTTTTAGACTCCCCAAACCCACCACGATCCCCCCGAACCTCTCCCAAAAATATTTTTCTATTTTTATGCCAAAAATTGCATTTTCAGCCATTGCTGTTGCCAAAAAACATTCAACCATGAAGTAATTTTGACATTAGACAGGGGTTTTAATTTGTTTTAAACTCGTTTTGATTGGCAACGATTGGCGGCAACATGTTTCTAAGTCTAAAATAAGGTCACTATTGAGTCAGAAAGTCCATAAAACCGTTAAAAACGTGTATTTCTCGCAATAATACACACTTTAAGCCAAAAATTTGGACACTTTTGAAAAATTTTGCAAAATTACCAAATTTTTGGGGGGACTCCCTCCCCCAAACCCCCCCTCAATTACACCTATGGCGGGGGAGGGGGTAGTCGCGCCGAATGCGCGAAAAACGGCCAAAAATTGGGTATTTTTAGGATAAATTTTGCAAAATGTTTCAAAAATGTCCAAATTTTTAGCTTAAAGTGTTTATCATTGCGAAAAATACACATTTTTATCTGTATTATGGGCTGTCTGACTCATTATTGTCCTCATTTTGGACTTGGAAACATGTTGGCAATCAAGTTTTCGAGTTTAAAAACAATGTCAAATGTCAAAATTGCGTGATAGAAGTTGAATGTGCATTGGCATTGGAAACGGCTGAAAATGCGATTTTTGGCATAAAAATAGAAAAATATTTTGGGGGAGGGTTGGGGGTCTCCAGGGAGCCCCCATCAAGAAAGTTGGGGGGAGCCCCCCACCCCAAATCTCCGTTACACCTATGACGTGCATATAGTCAGGTTCCCAAAAAAACCAGTTGACAGTTTTTTGCTCCAAACTTTCGCAGGGTGACGTGGGACAGCCCAACTATGGTGCATATGCATAGGGCTTGGTCCGACACATATGCCCACCTATAGCCCCTAGCCTGCCTACCTGGCAATCCTGAGTAATTAAAAAATTTTGGTGGTTCTTTTTTGGGAACGATTCCCAAAAAAGAACCAGCGTTCCCAAATAAAAAACCACCCTCTTTACTACTGGCAGAGAAGAGGCAGGGCAAATCTAATATTACCTATATATAGCCCATAACCGACCAATACTACACGGTACTTGGTGGAAAAACAAGAGAAGCGAGGTAAGTTATCCTTACCATCGCCAAAAACGACCGTGGTATCAAATTTATAACTTCCAGTGTGTGCCGTCAGAAAAAGAACTATTGGTTCGACCGGTAGCCATAGCCAACATAAATGAAACGAAATAAACTTAAAATATAGAAGAATAAAATTAACAAAGGCATAAGTAAGGCACAAAACATATACGTAAACGGTGATGAATAAATATGATGGAAAGTGAAGCATATAGTGATACATACAAAAGAATATATAAGAATATTCCATACAGACACTGTTAGAAAACATAAATTCAATCCGATTAGTGCGACTACGTTAAGAGTGACTGAAGCTCATATCGTATATAACCCAAAGATGAGTGCTCTAGCCCCATGCGTCTCATCGCCCAGCCTCACCAGGTGCGCACCTGGCATGGGGAAACTGGGCGGGTTATACACTTACTTCAGTATGTGATGTTAAAACATTTAAACAAAAACATTTTTATAAATCAAAAGTGATTTATCAATTTTCAGTTCTAAATAAATTTTCCACTGATACAGGCGAATTTAAAATAATTTGATTTGTATTCAAAATTCTTCTCAGCCATCTATTAACTGCTACACTGATTTGATTTTTAGTATACATTCTAGTGAATAATTTAGATATTAAAAGTTTCACAGAGCTTTCAAGATTTGCAGAATAGGTGGTTAAAGTAGTTAAACGCATTAATTCGTTTTCAATAATTTTGATGCAAATTTTGTTGGAAAAATTAGAATAGCAGTGCGGGAATTTAATGGCTGTGAAAGGAAAAAGATTAGTTTTATCAAAAGGTGCGGTTATAAAATTTTTATCCACAATTCTAATATTTATATCCAAGAACCAGGAACCCAAGGGTCTAACCTGGGCACGGCAGCCCACTTAGACTACCTTGGACCACCATGACATGGTGAGTCTGGAGGTGTAAGTTCCGGTAACTTTTCTTTGAGCACCAAACGCCTTAAGCCGACGTTTATAGCATATTTGGCACCCTTTTAACGTGTATTTTCTTTAAGTACACTACAAAATTTCTGAGGACTTACCTGTAACAACAGTCCACATCCCCAACTTGGACCCCCGGGGACCTAGGCCAAGTTGGGGGACTATCACCAAAACCCTACCAAAGCAACTGAAATTTTGCGTAGAACCGTTTTATAACTAGGAAAACGCGTTTCCAGCGTGAATTATGCTGTAAATATCAGTTTTTAGCCAAGTCCAGTACTTCAAGAGACCAACATGGGTCCAGACCAGGTTCAGGCTGTCTGAGCCAGTCAAATCACCTCAAACATTCCAAATATAAGTCATTACGGTGTTTTTTGGGGTAAAACGTTCTAAAACCGCGTTAATATCACCAGAAAAACAATTACGGTGGCTCCTGTCACCTATTTTTGCAAAGTCCGAACTGGTTATTTTTTGGGAATTCGTTCCCAAAAAAATCCGGGTGGTCCAGGCCACAGTGTAGGAGCCAGTAGGGCTTGGATATGTGGTATCGTGAGCACTTGGGCACCTAACCTACCAACCACAATTAGGGACTTACCGGGTTTTCCGTTGTGGGTTTGAGACAATTTTTTCAACACCACGTCGAAACTTGTCCGAGGGTGGTTTTGGGGTGGTAGTCTTCTAGCTGGCGCTCTGGCTTCACGAGATAAGCTATATAACCCAAACTGATATATTATAATACTAAGGTCTTCTACTTATTATGCGCCTAATTTGGCTCGAAACGATCGAAGTACCTGGGAGATCTGGCACTGGTTCTTTTTTGGGAAATTTGTCACTGGTTCTTTTTTTGGGAACCTGACTATATATAGTTTCGTTTGGGGGGGAGTAACCCCATCACTATATGTTTCTTGGGTCGACCACCGACATACCAAGATTTACTTCCCCCCAGACCCAAAGTTCCAGGAAAACTGTGGGCATATATAGGTGTGTGTTCTGTTAGGGGGGGGGGCAGCATTCCCCATATCTTTAAGGCGGGGGGGGTAGACGCGCCGAAGACGCGAAAAACGGCCAAAAATTGGGTATATATTTTTGGGTAACTTTTGCTTAATTTTTTGAAAATGTCCAAATTTTTTGCTTAAAGTGTTTATTATTGCGAAAAATATAGTCAGGGGGGGGGGGAAACATGACGGAAAAGAAGGGGAAAAACATGGTCGCCTACTCCCCAACCATAGCAGTTGCAGCTGCCTAGTATAGCCCATTAGAAAGAGCAAGTCTAGAAGTATACCCTACAGTACCAGATTGGTTTCTAAGTTTGATTCTGTAAGTACAGTACTTGACCAAAGTTGACCTCCCAAAATTGGCCAAAATGCTAAGGATTTTCGAAAGTTTGCAAGTCTATATCTAACCAACTATCAAACTTTGGCTACTATAACTTGGCATGCGGGCATAATTCGACTTGCTCTATCACACGGCAATAGTGAATTTCCCCTACGTGCACCCAGTAAAAAAATTTGACCATGTTTTTCCCCCGCATAGGGTCCACTAGAGCGGGGAAAACATGGTGAACAAATTTTCAAATTTTTGCGTATGCTTCAGGAAGGCGTAACTAATGCTTCTATAGGAAAGAGAATGCTTTAAAACCGCTAAAAAACTCAAAATATGCCAACTTTGAGCATTTTTGAAGCTTCTAGCTCGAAAATTTGATTTGCAGCATCAACATGCCAGGTTTCATAAGTTTCTATGGTAAAAATGAAAATTTTGAAAAAACTTAAAAAATGATGGGATATTGCAATTTTTAACACAACTAACTTATGTCTAGCGATATTCTGCATATTATGGCCAGTTCCCAGCAGGTTTCATGCCCAAACAGGTTAGGTACGGCGGATTTGGCGTTTTGACCAAAAAATCGGGTTTTAAGCTTGTTGTGACGCTAGAATGGTGCCTAGGTAGTTTTGCACGCTAAAAACAGCTGAAACAACGCTTTTAAACCACTCTAAATGGTTGCTTGCTAGAAATCCGTGCCATGTTTTTTTCCCTGCACCATGTTTTTTTCCCCGATTCGCGGGTAAAAAAAACATGGACAAATCCTGTTACTGCCAAAGCTGAGAGAGGTGTACGAGAAGTTTGAATGTACGATTGGATAGGTATTTGCCCACGGTACGTAACGGTATACTCAGACCGATCCAAATCCAAACGAAGAAAAAGTTGGAGGCTTGCTTCCCTATTTATGTTTCCCCCCCCTGACTATACAGGTTTTTAACTGTATTATGGACGTTCTGACTCATTGACCTTATTTTGGACTTGGAAACGTGTTAGCAGTCCAGTTTTCGAGTTTAAAAACAATGTTTCGCTTTCATTTGGAGTAAATCTTTCTTTCTTTCTTTCTTCAATGTCTTATGTCAAAATTACTTCATAGTTAAATGTTTATTGGCATTAGAAATGGCTGAAAATCATAGTTTCCCTGGAACTTTGGGTCTGAGGGAGAGGGTATATACGTATATAAATCTTGGAAGGTTGGTGGTCGACCCAAGAAATGTGATGGGGGTATATACCCTCCACCAACCCCCCTCCAGAATTCGGACCTCAGAAATTTAAAAAAATGGCCAAAAATGCAAAATTTTTGGTAATTTAACCCTTTTGTCTTCAAAATAAGGCCTGTTTTTAGCGTCTTTGGCGTTTTAAGGCGATTTTAAGTCAAAATGTTAGAAAAATTTTTTCAAAAAATGACCATTTTGGGCCAAATTTTGGATCAAAAAATCGCTGAGGGGGGTTAGCCGAAAGTTGGGGGAGGGTATGTCAAAAATTCTGGGAAGGGGTAAAATTGGTCCAAAATTTGGGGGGGGGGAAGTACCCCCCAAAGGAAACTGTGCTGAAAATGCAATTTTTGGTGTAAAAATAGAAAAAATTTTTGGGGGAGGGTTGGGTGCACAGTTTCCCCGGGGGGGGGGGGGTCGGAGGCACTGGCGGATCCAGGATTTGGTGACGGGGGAAGGCGGTAAAATGTTGTTGTTGTCGGAGGGTCTGGGGCAGTGTTTTTTTGCTCGGACACTTTTGCGCTCTTCTGCGCACTGCCCCAAAATTTTTTGCGCAATTTGCTAAAAAAGTGCGCATAGCAGGAAAAATGCTAAAATTTAGCATAAAATTCCGGTTTTGCATTTTTAGTAATTGCATGACCTTTCTACAATGTTCAGAGCTGTTGATTATAAGATGTTAGAACTGAATGGGTACAAAAATTTGCAAACTCTCCTAACTTTACAACGACGGGTCTGGGGCACAGAAGCAAAAGACTTTAAATATAGCAACCATTTGACTACTTATGATAATCTTCAAGTTTTATTGATATAAAAGTATGTAAATTTGCATCAAGTTTTATTGATATGAAAGTAAATTTTTATTCTGTACATTTACTGGAAAAAAAGAAACCTTTTGGCAATTTTTAAGTTGTTTAAGTCTAAAAATCCTCACTCCTTTTTATAAAAACAAAAATACTCGCTACTTTGAAATTTCATCGAAAATTACGCAGTTTTCCTAAAATGATTAAAGTTCCGGTATCAGATTGTATATAAATTTCAGGGCTCAGCCCAGAGCATCTCTATTTTTGAATGCTTTTTGAACTATCGGTGGGTAGAGAAAACATGGATAATAACAAACTTAGCTGTCACAGAATCTCCTATTAAAGTTTTGTAAATTTCTCCAAAAACTGCCAAACTAAAATTAAAATTTGGCAATCTGTTTTATGTCTCATAACTTGAATATGCAGTGCGAGTTGCATATACAAGTCAGATTAAATCATATGCGCGTTAGGCCATGGGTGCTTGTTTGTTAATGCTAGCCTGTTTACTGAAAGTCAGGCCCCAACTTAGCGATAAACCAGTAGTAGGCAAGTAAGGACGGGGGTTTGGGGGTGGAGCCCCCAGGAAAAATTGGAGATTTTTTGTGAAATTGAGAGCCAGGAGCAATTTTTCTGAGCACTTTGAGCAACAAATTTTCAGTAATTTTCTCTCCGTGTCCCTAACAAAAGGTGCGCACCAAGCCCAAAATTTTTTGCTAATTTCAGAACAAAAGTGTGTCATTGCGCACTTTTTTGAGCAAAAAACACTGGTCTGGGGGGCGGAGCTCCCCAGAAGTTGAAGATTTTGTTTTTGCAATAAAATCGGTCTTCGGATCATTACTTCTTTTCATACTGAAGAACTGAAAAATTTTTTAAAAATTCTGGACATTTTTAGGCAAAAATGGTAATCCGAAAAATCGGATGCATTTTAAGCTTTTTCTTCATAAATGCAATAAATATGCAGTTAAAAGTAGAAAATTCGCGCCGACGGCGCGAAATTTTTTGATTTTTTGCCCCTTTTCCTCTTTCTCTCCTTAATTTTTCATACCTTCAAATCGCGACGAGGGGGGCGACCGCCCACCCCCCCCCCCTGGATCCGCCCCTGATTGGAGGGGTTTACTCCCCCCGAAACTTTCGACCCCCCTTTGACCCCCCTCCCAGAATTTTCGCCATACACTCCCCAACTTTTGTCTTCCCCCGGTCCCTTTTTCGAGTCACAAAGTAAGCTAAATGCTTGTTGTCATACTCCTATGCATTTATGTATTCTTGCTTCAGAGCACGCTCTGAGCTACTAACTTAGTTTTTGAGCGTTTTCGACCTATTTTGGCCATCTTGCTTCAGGTATCCGAACATCTGCCACTGATTGATCGTTATGAGCGTCAGCTGCGCACCAAACTGGAAGATCTGAAACGACGCCGCGACCCGATGAACCGTTATCAGCGCCTCTGCAAACTCCACTGGGAACTCCACTGCAAACTCCATAGGCTGGGTCAGCACTCACCCTATCCCGGAGAGCTGAGCAGCCTGGCCGGTCCAGACGGCTCCCTGACCGTGATCCCAAATCAGATCAAACTGGACCTGCTTCAGGCTGAGATTGAGCAGAAGGAAACCCTTTTGGTATGGACTGTTATTCTTTCCAGGTTGTACAAAGTACAAACCACTGCCGTAGTTCAGACAATTCTCAAATTTTTTTTCATTTTTAACCGTCTTAATTTTTTCAAAACTTTGCCGACGTTGTCGGAACTTGGCAGAAATTTTCACTGTTTTTGCCGTTTTGGCCGTGCCGGCCGAGTGGTTAAGGCGTTCGACTTTGCATCCGATAGTCCGAGGTTCGAATCCCCGCTGCCACAAGGCTTTCACAAATCCCCTTGAGCAAGGGACTAAGCACATATCGGTTCGCCGTGGGCTCTAGCCAACCCAGCTATCCATCCTTAGTTGGTCGGTAAATGGGTACCACTCATGTGGGAAGGTAACAGGAGACCGTGTAGGGCATCTGCCTTGAGGAGCTGGCCCCTCCTCCACGGTTGTAGTCATCATTCGAGGTGACACTCCTGGCTCAAGGGCTGTGTATCCGGGGATGAGCACCGGCACCCTAGACCCTGACAAGGGTAGGAGAATTCTCCGGGGGTTACCTTTACCTTTAGCCTAAAAATGGCCTAAATAATTTTTTAGTAATTTTGGCCGTTTTGCTAGCTCATCCTGCCAAAGTATCCAGCGAAACAGCATATTATAATGAGGCAGGGTTTTTCTTTCAAAATCGGACCTGTGTAAATCTTGTGTAAATTTAAATTTCACTGTGTATTTTTGTTTGAAGCTGTGTAAAATTTAAAAGCGTCGTTTTTCAACTATAATATAAAATAAAATACATTTAGACGTTATTTTCTTCCTACAATGTTATTTTCGGATCATTCAAGCCAAAGTTATGCCAACTGCACTTGTGTAACATTTCGAAAGAAGCCACGCGGGGGGTCTGGGGGGCGGAGTCCCCCAGTAGTTGAGAAAATTTTGTAAATTGCAATAGAATTCATAATGGAAATGTTTAAAAGATTAATTCATTAAATGTCAAAAATAAGATTGGACACATTCAAATTTCTGAAAAACACTTCGCCTACTGAAACGATTTCTTTATTTTTCCAACTTTTTGGAATAATTTTTTCACAAACTTGCTGGTCACGTACTAAGGTTCGATGCTTTAACTGCTACTGGGGACGGCTCCATACAGACACACCAATTATACAACGGAGGGGGGTCTGGGGGGCGGAGCCCCCCAGAAGTTGAGAAATTTTTTAAATTAACGGCAGAAACGGCATTGAAAAGTTGTATTCCTTTAGCTTTCGCTTTGAATATTTATTGTTCTAGACAGCAACAATTTTGTGGCTCACACTGCTTTTTATGATACATGATATGTACAAGAAACGATATTGAACCGTACATATGTACTAGCTATACTATACTGTCTTGCTAATATTTGCGCGCTGTACGAAAATAAATTATACGCAACTGGATAAGTAGAAGCATTAAGACTTAGGAGAATAAAACACCCATAACCATGTTGATGCAGAAATGCAGAAAACCATTCTAAACCATTGGAAACAGGCGGGGGTCTGGGGGCGGCAGCCCCCAGTTAAAAGCTAGAGCTTTTTTAAAACTTAAAGACTTGAAAACTATTTTTTCAGAGCACTTTTTGTAAAAATTTTCGAAAATTTGGCTGTGTATTTTGTTGTGTAAATTAGTTTTTCACTGTGTAAATTAATTTTTTCGTGTAAACTGTAAATACACAGTATTTTGCACAAAAAAACCCTGTAATGAGGTAAAATTGCAGAGCAGGGTTTTTTTTTTGAAAATCGGACCTGCGTAAATTTTGCGTATTTTTGTTTTCGAGTGCGTATTTTTATTTTCGACTGCGTAAAATTACAAAAATCGTTTCTCAACGTTATAAACGCTATAAACGCATTTCGCGTCGAATTAAATCGTTTTTAAGAGTTTTTAAACAACCTTAAAGGTCTTAGCTTCATTTTACGTTGCGTGCCGATTGAAATATGGTGTAAAAGTATGAATATTTGATTTGAAACAGACACGCAGGGGTTCTGGGGGCGCAGCCCCCCAGAAGTTGAAGAAAATTTTAAATTTTTGATTAAATTTGCTCTTAAAACTTTGAATTCTTTGCCTGGAGCAATTTAATAGTAAAGCTAATTGTTGGTTAGACAAATAGAGTTTACGAATAGAACAAAGAGTCTTAGAACAGATAAAATTTTAGTTTACTATGTCAAATCAAAATAGAAACAAAAACAACGCATGTGTATACAACGTATACAACAATATACGGGTGCTTAGAAGCAACTGCAGACGGAAGGATCAATGTAGAAGCGAAGAGGTATATAAGTGGGGGGTCTGGGGGGGCGGAGCCCCCCAGAAGAAGCCAGAGCCCAAACTACGTTGAATTGTCCCAATAAATTAATTTAGAGCACTCTGGAAATTCTTGCTACCGAATTTTTTGGCTGCGTATTTTGGTGCGTATTTTTGTTTTTGACTGCGTATTTTTAAGCTCGACTGCGTAAATACGCAGTATTTTACGCAAAAAAAAAACCGTGTTGCAGAGGAAACCGTTGTTTTTTTACGCTAACAATTCGTAGCGATGGACATTTTAATATTTGTTCGTAGTTTTTATGTAAATCATTGATTCGCCAGAACCCATTGACCTGATGAAACTATATTAATTGTGAATTTGTGTCCGAGTATTAAGTGTATCGCACCGTCATAATAAGTGTTTCGCACCACAAAATGAGTTCCAAATACCTTATTTGGTGTATTTTGACCATCTTCTGCGTCATTAGGTGCAGGTACACGTGCTGGGCCTTTTTTCGTTTTAAGGAACTCTAAAAATTCCACGAAGGTCACGAAACAAAAGAATTGCTCAGCTTCTGGGGGGCTCTGCCCCCAGCCCCCCCCCCAAATTATTGCATTCCCCTTCCTCCGAAAATTTTTCTGACTACGCTAAGTGGTCGATGGTATCAAATGTGTGGAGGAAATACTGAAAAGCATGAAAAGGGCCTATGAAAACTTAACCAGTGACTGTTTATAGTTAACGTTTAAAGATTGTTCATTCTCTTTCTCTCTCTGCCATAAACTTTAGGAAAAGCGTAAAGTCCTTGTGGACGAGCTGAGTGCCAAGATTGGGGACCTGAGACGTCGAATGGGGATCAGAAACGCTGGCGATCGAACCAAGATTGCTCCCGCTGATGATGGGAATAAGAAGGCCAACAGTGGCTGCAGTAGCAATAGCAGCAGTGATTACAACGAGCTCTGGCTTCGTCTCTCTCAGCCCTATGAAGAGTTGATCCTGTCGGATGATTTTATCAGTGAACTGGTTCAGTATAAGCAGCAGGTACATGATTAGTTTCTGTTTGTGTTTCCATCAGTTTTATGCCAAAGTCTGACCCAGAAATAATGTAGAAAGCGAAACTGTTTTCTTTTGTAAAAGCGCTTCAAGATAGCTACCAAGTCATGTGCACTGGCGGATCTAGGATTTCGCGACGTGGGCTCGGGCTTCCAGGGAATCAGGCTTACAGAGCCCCCGAGGGGTTGAACAATTTTTGTTTTTGCAATAAAATCAGTTTTCAAATCCTTTAATTCTATCTTTTCATTTTAAAGAACAGAAAAGTTTTAGCTATATACACATTTTTAGTCAAAACTAGAATATTTTCGGATAAATCGAAGGCATTTCAAGCGTTATTGATTATTGATTGATACGTAATTTTGTTTAGAATTTAGTGTACTTCGACGTAAGCATACTAATGCGTATGCAGACAACATTATTTTTTGAGGTTTTTATAGAAGGCGTATACACAAACAGATTTAGACAGTGTGCAGTTCGTCTCCTTTCCAGCACTTTAGAATTATAGATGTTCGAGCAGTGTTTTTTTTCGCCGACGGCTTAACGTTACACTTACACACCTCTCCAAAATTTTTTGCTATTTTTCAGAAAAAAGTGTGTAACTACCTAAAAATTCCTGATCTACTCGCGATTTGCTTACTACATGTATATAATTTTATTGGTAACAAAATTATTCCGATGTATTTTAGAGGCTGCTTCTTTGTAAGTAAAATCTAAAATCTTATTTAGAGCAAAATTGGCAAAATCTAAGTACGCCCCCCACTTTTTGGCCCCCTCTTTTTCATCCCCCCCCACTCGTTCCCACCTTTTAGGGCTTCCCGCCCACTCACTATAAGGTGCCGGGAAAATGCCAAATTGTAAGGATTTTTGGTCAAAATTTTCCTTCTTCGCCGGAATTTTTTGGTCAAAAATCGTCTATTTTGGTACTAAAACTTGATTTTTGAGCACTTTTTAGCGTAGTTGTAGCAGTTACGTAGAAAACACGCAATCTTTACCGCATTTTTAGCCCATTTTATCCCCCCACTCTCCCCCCCCCCCACAAGTGGGGGTATCTCCCCAACTTTTTTGGCCTAGAGCCCTAGAGAAAACCCAGGACGTCCCCCCCCCATAGAAGTAGGCCGGCCTTCCTCCGAAGAAAAAACAGTTGGAGTGGGGAGAAGTGGTTGTGTGCTCTGGCATGACCATAGTTTTGGATAAGTGGTTCAGACACCCACAACATTTTTGAAAGTGGCTACAAGCGCAATCTATTGACAAATTTCTATGGCTATTAATTTTGTAGTAACTGTTTTGTAGATTGAGTCTGAGTATGCTGAAATTTTGTGCAACATTCGGAAGGAGCTGCTCGACTGTTGGGATCTGTGCTGCGTCAGTAACTTGGAACGTGCCGCTTTCCTGTTGTTAAATGAGAGTGAGTTAGCAGGGTATTTCTCAGGGGGTTTTCCGGGCGAAGAGGTCAATTTTGGGGGCCTAGAAAAAATTCCTGAGTGAGTAATCATTGGGAGAATGGGTGTGTTGCCTATGAAGAGTGGGGGGGGGCGGGTACGGATGACCAATAATCCTTTTAATTTGTTTTGACGTGCTAAGGTTTGCAGATCAGCCTCATAACATTTAGCTGAGCGAGGTTGGCTAGGATGCTCTCTAGACGGTTTTCGTGCATAGCTAGCTACAATTTCGTGCTAAACTTCAATTCCAGACAGAAATCCCGGAAAATAAAAATATTGTAGGTAACCTGCTCCCTTGTGACTTCAGATTACTATACTGAAGAACTGTTGGAACGCTACCGTCTGGAGATTGCCCGCCTCAAGACTTTGCACGAGTCGAAAAGGCTGGTTCTGGACGCCATCGAGGAGTGGCACAACCTATTCGAACTGATGATGAAGTATGAAGAGCGGGCCAACGACCCAGGCCGACACGTCAATCGGAGCAGGACCCTCCTTCGCGAGGAAAAAATACGCAAGGCTGTCCTGGAAAAGTTGCCAAAAGTGCGTGACATATTAAGGTGGTGATTCCCTTTGGTCACATAAAGTTTGCACCATTATTACTTATTCATTACTTGGAATTAAGAAGCCATTTTTATTAGGGGGAGCGCGTTAGCGCTCCCCCTAGAATAGGGAAAATTTGACGCAATGTGTATAATCTGGACATTGTTTGGCCTGTGGCCAGCGGAGGAGTGGACCGATCGGGCTCAAACTTGGTGTGTGAAGAGCCTGTGGGCAGGGGTACATGCTGTGAAAATTTCAGCCGGATCGGCCGGGTAGATCTTGAGATATGAAAATTGGCCCCCCGTGCAGGTCGCGTTTCTCTCCATTTTTCCCCCCAGGGGTGCAGGTCGGAAGACCCTTCAGAGCCGTACTATTTTGGGTTTTTTTGTACAAAACGTTCCGCAATTCCGGGGAAATTACTTTCCGCGGTTCCCGGACCCCCCCAGATGGCCCCACCCCCCCGGTGGGGACCCCCCAAGTGACCCCCGAAAAAAACTAAGTCCGAAAATAATTGCACTTCGAAATAGATCGCAGCGCGCGAAGCTGGGCTCTCATATTGGGGTTTTGGCATGACCCAAGGGTGGACTACTGCATAGGCTATATCTGTGTTTTATTTTTCGTCCGAACTTTTTGCGGTCCGTGGCGCAGTGACTCGAAATTTTTTGCGTAATTAGGAAAAAATTGCGCCACACCTTTTTTATTTCTTAAAAACTATTTTCGAGCTATTTTTAAATTAATTTACTTTTTTAAGTTAACAAATCTAATATTAATTATATATTTTATCATTTTGGAACCTCCGAAAAATTTACATGACTCGTCGCATGTATTGTATACAAGTAGGAAAAATGCTCCTTGCAGTCGCATGAAAAAGTTAATATGAGCTATGATGGTCAACATTTAAATGTGTCAAGGACAAGATTTAAAATGTTTAATATGAGCCAACATCTAAATAAGTAGAGGACAAGATGTAAATGGCTAATATGAGCCGCTACGTTTCTCTTGGGCTCATATTGACGCTCATTTAGCTTTTGCTTACTTTTAATCCAACACTGAAATGGCTTGGATGAATAACGACGCATAAACATTAATTTTGCAAAGCTGTACGTAAACGTTTTCTTCTCCACTGCTACATCCAAGTACACATTTAAGGCCACCATATAAGTCAACAAAACGAAACCGAAGTCCAATCTAATGAAGAAACGAAAATGTGGAACTTATGTTGTGAAATCTTGAGAAAAATCACATTTGAAGTTATCATCACAATCATCACATTAATTCAATATATTCCCAAGCCAATCAAATCGTTTATAAACACTGATGCTTATATGCCAACCGTAAACTGTATATATATATTTGCCATTTTAGTCGCGTCAATATGAGCCCAAGAGAAACGTAGCGGCTCATATTAGCCATTTACATCTTGTCCTCTACTTATTTAGATGTTGGCTCATATTAAACATTTTAAATCTTGTCCTTGACACATTTAAATGTTGACCATCATAGCTCATATTAACTTTTTCATGCGACTGCAAGGAGCATTTTTCCTACTTGTCCTCCGTCTAGTTTTTGGGAACGCTGCCATAACTGTGGCTGCAGCAATCACAAATTCCACCAGTGAATTCCTCATGCCCAATAACCTTTGTATGCAAAATTTCAGCCTTCTAGCTATCTCCAGTAGCTTGAACCAGGAACTGGTTCAAGTTTGAACCAGTTGAACCAGATCTGGCCAGCCATGGGTCGGATCACCAAAGTAACACCACCAGTGAATTCCCCATGCCCAATAACCTTTGTATGCAAAATTTTAGCCTTCCAACTATCTCCAGTAGCTTGAACCAGGAACTGGTTCAATTTTGAACCAGTTGAACCAGATCTGGCCAGCCATGGGTCGGATCACCAAAGTAACACCACCAGTGAATTCCCCATGTCCAATAACCTTTGTATGCAAAATTTTAGCCTTCTAGCTATCTTTAGTAGCTTGAACCAGGAACTGGTTCAACTTTGAACCAGTTGAACCAGATGAACCAGGCGAGATACGGTGTCGGCACTATGCTCATCGTGTTCAGCGACCCCGATTTACTATATGTGGGTACCACCCCAAGGCCGAAAAACGCTGTTTTTGCCCGTTTTTAGACTATTTTCAAATTTTCGGACTTAGAAATTTTTCAGCTTGAAGGTGTCCAAAAACGCTATTTTTTCCATTTTTGACTATCTATAAAAATCGAACCAGATCGAAATTCGGAAAAAAACATAAACTTGCTAAGTACCATTGCCTAGATATTCAAAAAATAGTATAGAAAAATTTTTCCTATGGGCCGTTCGAAAAATCGAGTTAACACAAAATTGACAAAAATCATGCTGAATACAGAGAAAAAACCCCCACTTTCAAACCCGTAAGAGAAAGGCGATTTTTTCAAAGTTCATTTTTTCCGGGCAAGTTTGGTATCATTCGAAAGCTCTTGGCCTGGAGATTTCAAAAATGTAAATATTAGTTCTTAATTCCTTCCCGTTAATTAGTTATGCCTAATTAGCACTTTTCAAAATCCGCAAAGTGCCTTTATAGCTCATATTATGGGGGGGCTCTCCGAGCTGCCCCATGATATAGAGGTCGGGGAACAAAAACCAACCGCCCGAAGAAGGTAAGAAACCAACCCTGCCAAAACCCAAGTTTGAGTGATAAGGAAGAGCTAGAGGCCTGAAATTTTTGGAAGTTGGCACGACCCATCCAATCCAAACTACCATAGGTACCAAATTTTCCACAGCAGTTACACAATTCCTTTTGATAGTTTCTATGAGAGTAACGTCTGCTTGTTCAAATTCTTGGCAAGCTGTCAATAGAACTTCAAAAAATGGAAAAATAAAACCAAGGGGTGGGAAAAACCGATTTGTTTTTGTCGCTGAACTCACAAAAATGGTCCTGAATTGCTGAAAAGACGTCCATATAGCAAGTTTAAAACGCTCTTTCACGTGAAGAGCTCAAAATTGCGTTCGGACACGACAATTTTTGTTGTTAGGTCGCGAAAACCTCACTTTAGCGGATTGGCTGTTGGGCTGGCCTAACCTGACCAAAAACAACGCTGGGACAAAATAAACTCGCGAAAGAGAACAAAACAATATTCATTTTATTTCATCAAATTTCCAAAGATTTAAAACTTTTTGCATTTCACCATTGAAACTGGCGAATTTGATGAAACCTATCCGGTTGATGCTGCAAATTTTGATAGTTTTTTCACCTATTATACGGAATATCGGGAAAATTAAGATGTGAACTCAGCGAGGCCGAATTTATATATTTATTACATGCATAAAATCGCTAATATGAGCTATATGCCCTGTCCGCAACATTGGGTTGGTTTTTCCCATCGGTTGGTTTTCCCCCGATATTGATTTTTACCCCGGGTAGCAAAACATAGCTGATACAACTCGATGCTTTAATACCATATCAACAACTAATAACTACGTATAATAGGAATTAAATTGCCGAGTAAAGTATATATACATAAAACGCGGGTCTGGCGGCGGCAGCCCCCAGCAAAAAATAGAAAATTTTTAAAGATTTTGGCTCCAAATCAGATTTTTCCAAGCACATTTTTTCAAAAATTTTTGCGTACTGTGGCGCAACGGCCCAAAAATTTTTGCGTATTTCAGAAAAAAATTGCGTAATTTCGCAGTTTGTGGCGCAAATAAAAAACCCAGGGCTATATTAGATGTCGGCAGGTCTCCTGTGACGCCCTGGCCAGGGGTCACTAGTTAACGTGTAAAGGGGGGGTCTGGGTCTACGGACTGTGGAGCCCTACACATAAGAGCTGCTGGGCTGAGGTTTCGTATTCGAATAGGAACCCCTATATGGTGAATCTAAATGGCCCATTAGTTTCGCTCTAGGACCTATCCATGTGGCTGGGGGTCACCCTGATGGTGGTGGGCCCTACCGTGTCGCAACTCCAACTTTAACCTCTTCTACAGAAATATCTACAGTGAGCAGGTCTCTCTCATTTGGGGTTTGGGGTGGGGTGCGGGAGCACTACAGCATAGGCTATAGTAGGTTTCGCCCGGACCCCTGTGGCGCCCTGGCCAGGGGTCCGGACCGGGGACCGGGTCCAAAATGGCCAAAAATCGATTTTTCCAAAAGTGACCAAGTTTGGTATCAAATAAAAGCCCTTGGTGAGGCGAATATTTTTTTGTCATTGGAGGACCCCTCCAAAGTGGACCCAGCGGCCTGTGGCGCCCTGACCAGGGTCCGGACCGGTCCAAAATGGCCAAAAATCGATTTTTCCAAAAGTGACCAAGTCTGGTATCAAATGAAAGCCCTTGGTGAGGCGAACATTTTCTGTCATTGGAGGACTCCTCCAAAGTGGATCCAGCGGCATGTGGCGCCCTGACCAGGCTCCCGACCGGTCCAAAATGCCCAAAAATCGAATTTTCCAAAAGTGGCTAAGTTTGGTATCAAATGAAAGCCCTTGGTGAGGCGAACATTTTTTGTCATTGGAGGACCCCTCCAAAGTCGATCCAGCGGCCTGTGGCGCCATGACCAGGGTCCGGACCGGTCCAAAATCGATTTTTTGAAAAGTTTTCAAGTTTGGTATCAAATGAAAGTCCTTGGTGAGGCGAACATTTTATCTCATTGGAGGACCCCTCCAAACTGGTCCCTCCTAGCTAGCTTTGCTTACATACATTGTGTATATATATATATATATATGTGCAACTTCTCTGACATCATTTTCTCTGCAGCGGAAAAATAAGCGAAACTAGGGGGGAAAATGCCCTCGACGGGCAACCAACTTGGCAGAATAGGGAAAGACTTGAATGTTAAATACACGGTGCACAGTTACAACTGAGATTCTGCTGAAGCGGAAAAATGCCGTTTCTCAGCGACTAAAATGACAGAAACCAGCTTTGTGCGCCGAATAGGGAATCTGCTCGGCGACTAAAATGAAAGAAACCAGCTTTGTCGCCGAATAGGGAATTCCCTCCTTCCGCCCTATTCGCGCGAACTTCTCTTTTTTTGGAGGAAATATATAGGCAGTTATTCTGTTGGGAACTGGTAACGTAAGCATTGCGCTCAATATGACATTTCACGTGCCTGTTGCGTGGTGACTAGGGGTGCTAGACTAGCTTCTGCCATTCTGAAGCTCTCTATCATTATTCAGCAAAGCAACACATAATAGGCTTCAAAGTTCGCGCGAATAGGGCAGAAGGAGGGAATTCCCTATTCGGCGACAAAGCTGGTTTCTTTCATTTTAGTCGCCGAGCAGATTCCCTATTCGGCGCACAAAGCTGGTTTCTGTCATTTTAGTCGCTGAGAAACGGCATTTTTCCGCTTCAGCAGAATCTCAGTTGTAACTGTGCACCGTGTATTTAACATTCAAGTCTTTCCCTATTCTACCAAGTTGGTTGCCCGTCGAGGGCATTTTCCCCCCTAGTATCAAAATGCAGCTTGACGTTTTCTCTCTTTAATGCATACCATGAAACTAATGTTGCTTTTCTAAAATATTTTTAATATATTTTAGAAGAAGTATAATTTTCCAGATTTTTTGCAGACTCAAGTAAATTTTTCGCGAGACATCGGTTATATCATTCGACACCTCCATCAAATAGCTTCTCCACCAACGATGGCAGCCTTTCCGTGGTGGTGGAGATATCCCGGTGGACCTCAAGTCCCCATGGATGCCAAAATTGCCCCAATCCAGGCCTCCCAACAACGGAGGCCACCTCCTGGAGTATCAGCCTCAGGCCACTCTGGGACGTCCCTTTTCCTCCAACTGTTGCAAGCGACCCTCCCCTCCTGTCCCGTCGGGTTTTCGGGAAGAGGGCTCTACGCGCCGGCGTGTAGGGCTCTCATTCTTCCTGGGCTTATTCTAGGGATTTTTTCTTGGGGGGGGCTTCTTGGGGGGGCCCCCCAAAGGTCCGAGGGGCAAGGAATTTTTGGGGGGGGGGGCGAAAATTTTTCGAAAAATATGCTAAAAATAGCGCTATTTTTCTGGCATATACTATAAAAGTTGATTTTCATAGCAAAAATAAGCAGATTTAGTGTTGAAAAGGGCAAAAATTGAGTAAAAATCTCCGGCGAAGCCGGAAAATTTTTGAAAATTTGGCCTTCTGAGCGATTTTTTCAGGGCAAAAGTTGGTACCAAAAGGGGCACCCACTTGTTTTGGGGGGGGGCGATTTTTGGGGGGGGGAACGATTTTTGGGGGGGGGGGGGAAGGGTGTTTACGGGGGGGCCCCCACCCCCCCCCCCCACTAGAATAAGCCCAGTTCTTCTGCTTCTGTTGATCGCCGGCGATATACATCCGAACCCAGGCCCAACCCAGGTCTATCCTTGTGGCGGATGCACCAAAAATGTCGGGTGGTATTGGACTGTTCTGTGTGGTAAATGCGACCGTTGGTTCCACTATCGGTGCGCTAACCTCACGATTCCAGAGGTGAAATGGATGTCCTCCCTTCATAGCCCTAACTGGATCTGTTCCCAGTGCTGCACTGCAGCCAGCCAAAATCCTATCCCCGTCCCTCCCCCACTTCCTCCCCCCAGTCAGACTACCCCGCCCTTTCACCCCGCCAAACCGAACAACCATCTCCGTCTGATCCAGTGGAATGCAGGCGGGATCTCGCGCAAGAAAACGGAACTGCAGAAGCTTCTTGCTGATTCCCAGGCTGACCTCCTACTTCTGCAAGAATCCCACCTGTCTCAGTCTGCAGAATGCAAAATCCAGGGGTTCGAAACAAGGCTAAGAGCTAGGCGAAGAGGCCGCATGGGCGCCGATGGCGTTCGTGGCGGTGGACTGCTTGTCGCCGTTAGGCAGGGCATCAAATTCTCAGTCCTTGAAGATCAGTATCTGAATCCCAACGATGATGTCACCGAACTGCAGTCCGTCGTTGTCTACCCCGGTCATGACCAGCGCCAGCAGCTGCAACTAACCAACATCTACATTCCACCCGTTCGAGCTGCCGCCGATGACAATCGAACTCTGAATTTCGACTCGGCATTTCTCCCAACCCCTACCCACTGTGTAATCTGTGGTGACCTTAACGGCCACTCGCCTCTGTGGGACAACAATCTTCCCACTAACCAGATGGGAGAAATTTTGGAAGACTGGATCCAAACAACGGACCTGTTCGTAGCCAATGACGGTTCTGCCACCAGATGTGACTACAGAACTGGAAGCAGTGGATCCCCAGACATCACCCTTGCTCACTCCAGCCTGTTGCAGAAGCTGTCCTGGCAAACGGGTCCCGACCTGGGGTCAGACCATCTACCTATTATCATCGACATTAACCTTAGCCGCCACAATATACTGCCCCTCAGAAATCGACCTGGAACATTAAAAAGGCTGATTGGCGGGCCTTTGCTGACAAGGTTGACTCACTGCTGGTATCCGACCCTATTGACCCGGAAGGATCAGTCCACGCCGAGTACAAGAAATTCCAGTCTGCTCTGCACAGAGCTGCTGTCGAATCAATCCCCCGTGGATGCTCCGTCAGGCAACCCAAGCCATGGTGGACCCCAGAAATTGCCGCCAAAGTGGCTGAGCGCCGGGCCGCCAGAGCCCAGGCCCACCTATCTGAAGAGCACCGGGATCAATGGATAGCTACCTCCAGAGAAACTGCCAACCTCATTGCTGAACGAAAGCAGCAATGGTGGCAGGAATATGCCAGCAACCTCAACCCGTCAACAGACCCGACCAAGCTCTGGAATACCATCAGTGCCATGGACGGAAGACGACCTCAGGTTTCAGGAGAGGTCATGCAATACGGCGGAAAAACCCTGGTCTCTGACGCAGCGAAAGCATCAACATTCTCCAAAATGTACGCCGCAGTCAGCAGAGTCAAGGAAGGCAAAAAAGAACGTGCCTTCATCCGCAGACTGAAAGGTCGACTGCGCACACCCTGTGGATGCAACCACACCGGCTGCTGCTCTGACTTCACGATTCCGGAATTAAAAGCGGTGCTCAACAGGTTGAAGAAGAAAAGCTCTCCTGGCCCTGATGAAATACGAAACGAAATGATCCTCCATCTCAGCGAATACGGCCAGAAGTGCCTACTTACCATCATCAACCTGTCCTGGAGAAGTAAACGTATCCCAGCTGCTTGGCGCCGTGCTACAATAGTCCCAGTACCCAAAAGGGAAAAGCCGCCAAGAACCCAGAATCCTACCGACCAATCAGCCTAACGTCCTGTATTGCCAAGATTATGGAATCTCTAATCAAGAACAGGATGTATTACGAACTGGAAAAGAATGGATCCATATCCGGGGCTCAGGCAGGATTCAGAACTCACCACAGCACTGAAGACCAGGTTATGCGAATAACTCAGTCTGTGGCTGACGGGTTCCACCACAAGCCACCCCTCCGGACTGCCATGGTGCTCATTGACTTTGCCAGAGCATTCGATACTGTCTGGAGACCCCGCATCATCCAACGCATACTGGACTCGAACCTTCCGATCTGCTATGCCCGATGGTGCATTGAGTTTCTATCCGACAGAATAGCCAGGGTAAAATTCAATGGTGCCACCAGCAGGTATAGGCGGCTCAGAGCCGGCGTACCCCAGGGTGCCGTCATATCCCTTCTCCTGTTCCTGATCTACATCAACGATCTGGTACAAGCCCTTCCCGAAGGAGTCCATGCTAGCCTTTTCGCTGACGACCTAGCGCTGTGGGTCAGCGACCCCCATATTCCGGCAGCACAGGCTAAACTCCAGGAAGCTCTGGACCGGCTGGCGGTTTGGACAGCTGAAGCGAAAATGAAGGTGAATGTGGAGAAGTGTGAATCAACCTTGTTCACCTCCGATCCACATCAGGCAAAGGAAGAAATCCTGCTTCGCTTCAACCAGGCTCCGATCCCATTCCGGTCCAACCCAAAGTTCCTGGGAATTACCTTCGACCGCCGCCTAACGTTCAAACAGCATATAGCCAATCTGACCAGTTCCATGAAGAAAAAGCTGTCGGTCCTGTCCGCCCTGGGTGGTCGGGCATGGGGCCAAACCAAAGAATCATTGAGAACTGTCTACTTGGCCTACGTCCGATCTGCTGCTGACTATTGCATTGGCGCATGGGGCCCGTCAGTAGCTGCATCCAACGTCAAAATCCTGGACAGAATCAACAATATGGCGGCAAGAAAAATCACAGGCTGTACCCAATCAACCCCAATCGACTGCCTCCAGCTGGAAGCCAACCTGCTGCCTCTGGATACCATAATCCGCCAAAAGTCGCAAATTGCCTATACCAAGTCCATGTGCCTGCCTGAGACAAACCTGCGAAGTCAGGCGGCTAGAGGAAATACACGACTCAGGCTGAAATCTGTGAAGTCCTGGAGAGAAGAAGCGGCGCGATGGAACCGGGAAACCGGACTGGAAGATGTCAGTCTTGAACGAATCCCGGCAATTCCACCCTATCCTCCCTGGGAACAGGGATGCGAGATCTCGTGTTTCACTTCCATCCCTGGACTTGGCAAATTCGCAGGGTTTTTTTTCAAATTCGGACCCGTGCTTTTCAGTGTGTTTTTCTAAGAAAAAGTGTGTTTTTCTAAGAAAATGTGTGTTTTTTTCTAAAAATTGATTTTTCGCGTTTTAAATGCGTTTACGACTATTTTTACTACATATAGCCTATTCCTAGTTGGTTTTTGTCGTTCTAGCGATAAAAGTCAATAGATACTGACGTGTATGGTCGATTTGGACGAAATGAGCGCAATATCATCGAAAAAAAGGAAGAAAAGCGTATTTGCAACGGGGGGT
>JASAND010024971.1:0-13789 GCA_030248195.1 Trissonchulus latispiculum
TCACCCATCGTTATTTTGCTTAAACAAAAACGATCTGCGGGGGAAAAGCACACTAGGGATCGGCCGGAGCCGGAGCCGAAGCCGGATCCGATCCTAAAGCACACCGTTGTTTTTCTCTCCTTGGTGCAAAAAGTGGGGAAAAGATGGTCACTATTTCTCAACCGTGTGACCTAGCGAAAATCCGACCAGCCCACGTTATAGAGCACATCCACAAACCCCTTCATGCACACAGATGACTCTTGGTGTAGGGATCTACTACCAGTAAGTTGCAGCATAATCTTAGAAAATTTGAAAAATCCTTAGGTTTTTGGACAATTTTTGGTGTCAACTTCTGACCCATGCCACAAGAAGGCTCAATCGACAGGAACGCGTTATTTGTATTATGATTCTTAAAGTACAAGACTTGGAACTTTCATTTGCACTAGATTTTGTGGGGCTCTATCTTATGCCAGATCGAGCAGGGTGAGCCATTCGACCAGAGCCCACCATATTATAGGAGCCGCAAATACCGCGAGCGGACCTCCTATGGATGTTTTTTTTATCGTACGCTAGGCGTATACTACGAACTATAAAGACTGCAGATTTTCTCTGGGGGCGTACCCTACTGGGGGGGTTTTTACTAAAAGAGTTTCTGTTTTCCGTTAGTGAGTAGTCTCCGCTTTAAGGGACTGCACGCACTAAAAGAAGACTACGCAGCGAGTAGCCCACGTACCACAAACTAAAAAGACTGCGCAGTGCGTAGTATCCGCCGTACTGACGAACTGGGGGGAAAAGACATAAGTGCTGAAGAGTCCTCTTTCGCGTACTACGAACTCAAGGGGGAAAGGACTGCGCAGCTGCGGTCAGCGTACTTACGAAGGTTTTCTAAAAAGACTGCGCAGTAAAGACTATTTTAGCCCGGCGTACTACGGGGGGGGGGGGGGGGGGGGGGGGGGGGGGGGGGGGGGGGGGGGGGGGGGGGGGGGGAAAACGGAAAGAAAAGACTTTCACTGCGGTAAAAGAGTCTCCTTGCGTGATTTTTTGTTCTTCGCGCGCCTTGCGAAATGAGTCCTTTATATTGTCGTGGTGTGCGAAAGTAGGTTTTTGGTGGGCGTCTACCATTTCACACGGTCTGGTTTTTGTAGGCTGAGTGAAAGTGAAGTTTTAGCGCTATGCCGTTTATACTTGTTAGGGAGCAATAGAAAGGCAGTCCCCGGCAAGGAATAGTGGTTGGTAACAACAATGGCTTCACCTGCTCGGATTGGCAATGCATAGAGATTACAAAATTCTAGTGGGCAAGAATGAGGGATAGAGTTCACGAGTCTTGTACTCTTTAAAGATCATAATGGCTAAATTAACCGTTCCTGTCGATTCTGGCTTCCTCTTTGTGGCATGCAGGTCCGAAAACTAAGAACGACTCCAAAAATTGTCCAAAACCTAAGGATTTTTTCAAATTTTCAAGCATTATGCCATAACTTACTGGTAGTAGTTACAGGTGAGGTCATCTTGTGCATGTGAAGGGGTTTGTACGTGCTCTATAACGTAGTCGAGTGCGGATTTTCGCGTCACACGGTTGAGAAATAGTGACCATCTTTTCCCCCACACTTTTTGCACCAGAGGAGAGAAAAACAACGGTGTGCTTTAGGGATCGGATCCGGCTTCGGCTCCGGCTCCGGCCGATCCCTAGTGTGCTTTTCCCCCCGCAGTTTCGTTTTTTGATTTAAGCAAAAATAACGACTAATTGTTTACCTGAACTGTTGGTACCCTAATTGACCTTCCGCTGAAAAAAGCGCCAGTATGACCGGCCCTTTGCTGGAGGAAATGCTGGCAAATATTCCCAGGGGGGCAAATTATGCGGATTAACAAAAATTTTAGGGTCCATAAACAGCATTTCTGTGATATTATGCGAACTGTGGATATTCCAGAGAGTTTCACAAGTGTGATATGCAAACACCGGTCCGAAACCGATGACACCAAAGACTTTGCCGATTATCATTCATCGTAAAGTAAGACTCGAACACCAGCGGTTGTAGCATTGCGAATATATTTACCGTGCTGCGTTAAACACAAATGCTGATTAAATTAGAAATTACCGAAAAAAATAAGATTTTGTAGACCAAACAATCTTAATTTCTAGCAATGTTGGCCCATTACTAAGTTTGGCTTATATGATGGATATCAAGTCTGGCTGCCGGCAACGAGTTTTTAGAAGTAGATATTGCGTTTTATGCCTTTAAATGCCATTTATCTGCTGGTAAAGGAACGAAATTGGACCATCTTTTTCCCCCACCTGTGGGGAAAAAAGATGGTCGATATTGAGGCTAGCCTACTAGAAGTATACAATTGAATGCTGATTTTACTGGTGGTATAGAAAGTACAGGCCAAGCCCTACATGCTGGTATAGAAAGCGTTTGGCTAGCTACATTCTGTCGCGAGTAATAACCTTATTTCGAAAGTCGTTGTTTCCCCCCTGAGTATAACGTATTTAGAACCCAAACCGCTAACCTAGTGTTCCAACTAGGGCAACTGACCCCGCCGAAGTCTTAGTGGTCACTGATGGCGCCCGGCAGCGTCTTGGATGAAGTCTGGTGGTTCTAAAGTATATATATATATATGTCAGCGTGATATTGTGAAATCAGGGATTTCGCGAAATCCCTGAAAATTTCAGGGATTTCACAGAATCCCTAACATTTTCAGGGGGATTGTGAAACTCATGTTAAAACCTGTTTATTTCACAGTTTCCCTGAGTGGTTAAGGGATTTCACAGAATCCCGTGTCACTTTCAGGGAAATTGTGAAATGATTGATTTAGTTGAATTTTAGAAATTTTCGTTGTAAATTTGTAATGTATATAAATGTTATACGTACATATTTATAAATCTGTTGTTAAATTGTTGCAGATATAAAATATCATTCTTGTATGTTTGTTTTATTCGCTTACTTGAAACTAACAGGTAAAAGTGTCTTATTGTTGTTCGTTATATATTACTATCTAAATTAAATTGTAACAGGTAACTTTATTAAAAAATTAAATTCCAATTAAATTTTGAACTGAATTAAGTGAGCTGTAATTCGAATCTAGCTTAGCTTTCTCTGGATGATCTAAATGCTTTTTGAAGTTAGTTATGATGTTCTAATTTTTAGTGTTTATGTTTATATGGTGTAGCAAGGTAGCTCACCGTTATTGGAATAATTTTTCACGAAGTCGTCGTTTGAAAAAGATTAACAAAGTATAACATGATAATTAACTTCAATAAGCATTTAGATCATCCAGAGAAAGTAAAGCTAGATTTGAATTACAGCTCACTTATTTCAGTTCAAAGAAAAGAAAGGAAGAAAGAAAAGAAAAAGAAAGAAATGCAACATTAGAATAAACTGAAATTTGAGTTGTCGCAATTTAAAATGATAATTTAAGCAGACCAGTCAAACTTTGGAATTTAATTTTTTAATAAAGTTACCTGTTACAATTTAATTTAGATAGTAAAAATAACGAACAACAATAAGACACTTTTACCTGTTAGTTTCAAGTAAGCGAATAAAACAAACATACAAGAATGATATATTATATCTGCAACAATTTAACAACAGATTTATAAATATGTATAACATTTACATTACAAATTTACAACGAAAATTTCTAAAATTCAACTAAATCAATCATTTCACAATTTCCCTGAAAGTGACACGGGATTCTGTGAAATCCCTTAACCACTCAGGGAAACTGTGAAATAAACAGGTTTTAACATGAGTTTCACAATCCCCCTGAAAATGTTAGGGATTCTGTGAAATCCCTGAAATTTTCAGGGATTTCGCGAAATCCCTGATTTCACAATATCACGTTGACATATATATATATATATATACCCTTTTTAAGGCTAAAACGTTGTTTTTCGTGTTTATGAGTGATTATAACTTATTTCCAGGCGTTTTGGCAGAGAAGCTTAGGACTTCGTATGTTGGTAGGATATGACCCACTGTCACGTGACCCCTGACGGACCCTTCCGGACCCTCGGGTATATACCAACTGGACAGTCCGAAATGGCTACAAACATGTCATATGGGGTTTTCTAGTGCGCAGAATTCAAATCTGGCATTAGTTGTTATAACGGCTATAAGGGTTTTCAAGGTTGCTGAGCTCGAATTTTGCGTTAGTTTTGCTCTATCTGTTGTTCTGACTTCAGTAACAAAAATACAAAATATGAAAATGATTTTTTATTTGTAAAATTTTAACAAAAAAATCACCCACCCCAGGTCGGGTCAGAGGTCCGCCTGGAAACTTCTATATATATATGTATCGATAGCGCACAGTGAGGACATGTTATATGGCCAGTATGGGTTGCCTAGAATTTTCCCTTAGTAAATAGCAGCCGGAATTCGAACTTCGGTCATGAACGTTTTTGAGGTCACTTTTGGGTACCCTCACTTAAAGGTCTGCCCTGAACGCATGGAGAGGGCCTAGGGGCTCAAACTCACAGGCTGTAATGTCGAGATGTGTGGCTATCACCATGCAAAAAATTGGGTCTCTGCGACTTTCCTGTGAGTCAGGGTGGGGTGATTTTTGTTAACCTTGCTATAATTAGCATACAATTCCAAGTTAAGATATTTCGCACAGTAACTAATCTGCTTGGATGCTATTTTGACGGCTGACCAGTTTAGACATCTAAATTAAGTATATAAAGCTTGTTTTTTCAAACGAGACTTGACTTTTTGAAAATCAGTGGCATGTATATACTTAATGAGCCAAGAATGGTATTTTTATCGTATTTTGTATGGTGAAACGTAAAACGTTCTCAAAAATGCAAGGATTTAAGCTAAAAATAGTAATTTTTAGGAAAAAATCTTTTTTGGAAAATTTTTGAAAATTTGCGTATGGCAAAAATTTAGGCCCTAAAAAATCCCGGGCGGGCCGTTTTCGGGGGGAGGTCAATTTCGGGAGGCCCCCGCCCCCCCCCCCCGTAAAATACCCTGTATAACCTGGGTTTACTTTAGGCGAAAAAAGTGGGGGGGGGGAGCCCCCCCCCACTAGTGGGGGGGGGAGGTCGAAAAGTGGGGGGGAATAAAATGGGCAAAAAATGCCAAAAATACCGTATAAAAAGCCTGTTTTCTACATATACTGCTATAACTAAGCTTAAAAGTGCTCAAAAATTGTGTTTTAGCACCAAAAAAGACGATTTTTGACCAAAAAATTCCAGCTGAAGCCGAAAATTTCGAAAATTTTGGCCAAAAATCCCTAAGAATTTGGCATTTCTGGGCACCCTATAGTGAGTGGGGGGGGGGGAAGCCCAAAAAAGTGGGGGGGGGGGGGACGAGTGGGGGGGGGGTGCTCCAGTGAGGGGGAACCCAAAAAGTGGGGGGGGCCCCCCCCCCCCCCCCCCCAGTAAAATAAACCCAGTATAAATATGATTTGGGGATCTGTTATATGATCGGGGAAGAGGCCTCCCTTTCCCACATTAAACTCCCGGATAAATTTGTTGATCTTTGTGTGTATAAGTAAATACGGATCTTAAGCCTACGTATATATATATATATAGTTTTTGCCAATTTCGTAATTTTTCACCTATATATAAATAAGCTCTCTTCTTGACACGTCAGGCTAACACTCTCATTTACCATATGTTCCTAAAGTTACACGACGTCGATCTCGACTGCTCTTTGATTTTAGTTTGTTATAGGGTAAAACCGGGTAATAAGGGACATCGGCATTTAGGGGACAGTTTACTGCATTTTACAAATGCGTTGGTTCAGCTGAATGCTAATAATAAATTGGCTTGCATACAAAGATAGATCAGCATCTGCGCTATCCAATCACATAAAGCTTATCCAAAAACATGGTTTGTATCGTAAGAAATCTTGGCTTTACGAAAGAAGGCCGATTTCTCTAAACTTGGGCCAACGTCAAGTAAGTAACAACCTAAGATTTTGAATTAGGAGCGAGAGCTAAATATTGTGTTTTGTATGATCATGCTTATATGTTTGGAATCCTTATTTTAAGAACAAGATCGTCACGTTCTCAGATTTTTGATTGAAAGCTTTAATTTCAAGAAATTGTCATTTTACAAAAATCGGTGTTTTAGTCTAATAAGGGACACGAAATTCGGCTAATAAGGGACAGGCAAGTTAAATAAGGGACAGTGCGGGGTAATAGGGGACAGTATATAAATAGCGCTGCTGAAGTACATTCCTTGCAAGGAAAGGCAAATAAACCAATAGTTTAACCTTATGCTAACTGATTTAACAATCACAGATTAGCAAGATGGGGGCTATGGGGTGACAAAGTCAAGGTTCTGAAAGCTACCTGTTATATATTAGCCCGGCAAGGGGCAAGCGAAAGCGGTCGAATGTGGGTCTACAGTGGTAAACAGTTCAAAATATTGAAATATAATCAAAAATTTATGACTTTTTTGGAATTTTTCCGTATTATTGTTAATTTTTAAATGGTTTGGCTCAATCGTCAGTCAACTGTCAAAAGTAAAAGCTGCAGAAAATTTTTGTTACAAGCCTCTATTTGTCTCTTACTAATTTTTGGACAAGTCTTAGGAATTCAAACCCTGTGCTAATTCGTATAAAGGAAAGTCCTGTTTTGTGCGAGTATTTAAATAGTTGCTCGTTTGTGTTAGTACAGTATTTTGCATTCTTAACCTTATGCTAACCCGAAGTCTCGCTCTGAACCCTTTTCATTTTTGTTATCTTTGCTGTATTTCCTGACCCCTTTATGTTAATGTTTCTTTTCGCCTTTTTCGAAAAATTTCTGCTTTGTTTTAGTTAAATCATAATCGTGTGAGCTTTCCGTTGGTTTAAGTTTTCATATGTTGCTCTGATCATGGCCAGAATAAAACAGTGTCATCGTCCAAGTGCCAAATCGAAAACTCGCCTTTCCCGAGCTTTGAAGACATCACATCGTGTGCCTTCAACGGTAACGATTTATTCAAGTCTTAATTGATAATTTTTTAATCATAAGAATTACGGACTTGCGGGAAATTTATTTTCGTATACGTATATTTGCTTTGAAGTTATAATAAGTAATAAATAAACATTCAGTCGAGTCTTATGGGATGCTACTGTCAATGCTAATGAGCTTTTTGCTATTCAAAAACCACTTAGTTTTGAAAAATTTGGGTGTATTGTTATTTGGAAAAGGGAAGGAAGGTAACCAACAAATTTATTTAAGTCAGAAATTTTTTTAAAACTTTAGTCTCAAAAAATTTATTCTGATCTGACTGCTTGATTAGGTATACTATTTATCTGCTGTCTTGTTTTGTCTATGGTAAGGATGTGTTCTAGAATGTGAGTACAATAAAGGGTGCGAGCTTTTTCAAACCACCTAGACAGGTTGTTGATTATCAGTGCGGATTCTGGTTACCATTGCAGCAAATGACTGTGACTTGAAAATTTCCTTTGATCTTGTTTTAGAACCAGTTTGGCCAGCCAGGTCCACTTACTGCTGGACCCAGTGACAGGGTTGAAAACCGGACAGATGGTGAAAGTGCCACAAATGACGATGATGGTCAACTTTTTGAATGCGCTGTCTCCAACCCACAGAAACGCAGGCCTGCAGAATGGACGTTGGAATCGTTGAAAGAGGCCTGTGATTCAGTACAGAAAGGGGGTGAGCACTTTATCAATGCGTATGTCTGTCCTGTATATATTGTGCAATGTATTTAATGTATTGGTTAAAGTTACGTAATCTGAGATTGTGATCTCCTGGAGAAGTCTCCAACCTAAACTACCTAAGATGGGTATCTGGGTTTACTAGAGAACCAAGGTAAACCATTCTCCGACAGTAAGATCAACTGTCATACGTTGGGTTTAGTACAGCAATTGTCGAACTGTCAAGCCTCTAGCGCAGATAAGCAGAAACCTGAGAAACAAACTCGGAAGGTTTCCTGGTCTATTTGAAACCATTTCCATTTATAATGCCAGAACAATTAAAGGAAGCTTTGCAGTAGCAGGAATCGAACAACAAATTATTGCATCGTCGAATCCTCAGGCAATTTGGCATTCCGGCTGTGCTGACTTTATTTGTTGGTAGAACCAGGAGTACATAATATATGAGTGTGTGACAGCAGGCAAGCTCTCTGTTATCAGCTATAGGCACATGCTCTGTACGCTAACGGTCGCCCCCATTAATGTTTATGTTCACTTCAAAGAAATTTGCGTACTAAAGATCGAAAACACAACTACTCAGTTGGTGGGGCCGTTTGTGGGGGAGTCAGCCGTTAGCGATCAGAGCATGTACCTAGACTTACAACAGCTTATATATTATGTACTCCTGGTTCTACCAATTGCGTTCTATTTTATTTTATAGGATTGTCTCTTCGCCTTGCCGAAAAGCGCTTTGAAGTCCCGAAAAGCTGTATTTCAAGAAGAACTACTGGAGGGTGCCCGCTGAAGAAAAATCGTGGGCGGCCGCCCTGCCTGCCCGAAAGGGCAGAATCCCATCTGGTGGAACTGCTGATCAAAGCCCAAGAGCACGGGGTTCCACTTTCTGTTGACCGCGCGAAAGAATTGGTTTTCCGTTACTGCACCAATAAGGGTATTCCTAACCGTTTCAACACAACCAAGCAAAAGGCCGGTAACGATTGGTGGGTGGGTTTCCAGAAAAGACACCCTGAACTGACAATTCGAAAACCTGAAAATTTGTCACGGAATCGTGCCCTTGCCGTAAATCCGGATAGATTTAACTTCTGGTTTAGTACGCTCCACTCAGTTATTGGAGATGAAGGATTTCAGCGACCTTGGAGAATCTATAACATGGATGAAACTGGATTGCAAACCGTTGTCGAAACCAAAGCTGTTGTGGCCAAGAAAGGGTCTCGCAACGTTTATACGTTGGCATCACAGGAAAGAGGCCAAACAGTGACGGTGATTGGAGCCTGTAATGCCGCCGGCCATTTCATTCCTCCTGCGGTTGTCCATAAAGGAAAAAGTCAACAACATTTGGCAAAGGCTATCCGACCAGAAGATTACCCTCCTGGAACCATGATTACCTGCAGCGATACTGCCTATGTGAATTCGGATATCATCAAAGAATGGTTTCATCACTTTGCCAACCACTGCAACCCATCCTCTGAAGAGAAAGTGTATCTAATAATCGATGGTCATCGCTCTCACCTCCACAACGAGCTGATAGTGTACGCCATGGAAAAGAACATTGAAATATTGTGTTTGCCACCGCATTCAACTCATCATTTGCAGCCACTTGACAAGTCCGTCTATAAGCCGCTAAAATGTTTCTGGAAAAAAGAAGTGCGCGAATTCTGCAGGAAGACTGCTGGAAAATCCATTGGACGAGGCGACTTTGGATCGCTTTTCACAAAGGCCTGGAACAGTGCTTGCAAAAGCGAAACCGCCATTTCTGGATTTCGTGCAACTGGGATCCATCCCTTTAATCCTGGCGCTTTGCCTGATGACATTTTCAACCCTTACTACCATCTGTCTGCAAGTTCCAGTTCTGCGAATGCCAGTTCTGCCGAGACTGAGTCTGAAGCTGAGCTTCATTCAACTGAAGTCACCACATCTTCACTTGTTCCAGAGGTTCCTGTTCTTCAGACTGTTGAGGTAGAACAAGTGATCGGCGATTTTCCTTGTGGATCTGAGTTTCAAGTGGTGCAAAACCTTGACCTGCCGAATTCTTGCTACATTGTTTTGCAAGAAAGTGCTGGATTTTCCCAGCAAACAGAGCCTTATGTCCCTGCCTCTGACTTCACCACCGCGCATCCAACTGCGCCCTCTGGGGCCTGCTCGTTTTCAGGCAACAACTGTGACAGTATGCAACAGGTGCAACTTGCCAAAGAGGGAAGAATTCAAACTCCTTCTGATCCATCCATCTCCTTACTTGCACCTGTGCTTGAGTCATCTTCTAATCCATCCATTACTTCGCCTGCACCTGTGCTCGAGTCGATGAAAGCCTTAACCCCAATTTCATTCGGACACAATAGTAGCATTAGCCCTGAGCTTAGTGGTGGGCCGATCGTTTGCCCTGTTTCACCAGACGGCAACACCTTCGATGGTCTCGCTCCCGAAATCTTTAGTAGAGTAGATACAGCAATTGTGGAAAAGCAGCAGGCACCTTATTTTGGTAAGGTTTAGCAATTTAAAATGCTATGCACGGTAACAAGGGAAATTATATCCAACATCTCGGTAATGACTGTTACCAAGAGTACATAATGATAAGAGTGTGAAAGCAAGCAAGCTCTCTGTTATCAGCTATAGGCACATGCTCTGTTCGCTAACGGTCGCCCCCATTAATGTTTATGTTCACTTCAAAGAAATTTGCGTACTAAAGCTCGAAAACACAACTACTCAGTTGGTGGGGCCGTTTGTGGGGGAGTCAGCCGTTAGCGAACAGAGCATGCACCTGCAGCTGAGAACTATAACTTTACACATGCGATTCTTTTATTTCTTTACTTCTTCATGCGATACCGGTTACAAGATGTCTTATTACCATATTACCGGACTTACTTCTTTTCTTATGTTTCTACTTGCGTGGGTGCACGCTGAAAAATCATGCACACTGAACCTTCTATATTGCTTGGTGAGCCGTTGCCTGTGCCTCCGTTGCTCAATTGACAGAAAGTTAATAAATCGCGAAATGTCGTGGGTTCGAGTCTCACCGGAGGTCTTTCGAGTCCCACCGGAGGTCAAGTTTTTGGACTTTGGTGGTACATGACATTCTTCTGCATCATTATGTTGTTTATTATTTTAGCTCATGTTACCGGATCTGTCCAAACAAGGGAAAATAAGCAGCAGAAAGGTGAAAAGAAAAAGGGAAAAGCCCGGTCCAAAGCCAGCGCGATTGCCGCGGCAGAGTCCCCTGCCTCGGAGTACAAATGCTGTGGTTGTGGAAAGTCTTGGGCTTATGATGAACAGAATAAGACTGGTTTAGTTTGGAGACGTTGTAGTTTATGCCAGACCTGGCAGCACGAAAAACCTGAATGTGGCGGTTATTCCGTCCAGATTAGTTTTCTCTGCAAACTGTGCAATGTTTAATGCATCACTGTAATTAGTGAATGTCATTTGGTGAAGTATAATTGTATTGTTTCCTTTTTTACAATCAAAACCGGTTGTCTTGTTTTTTCATTCGTTGTTTGTGGTTTTATCCCGCGTGTCTCAATTTTGATCCCAAGTTTTGTTATATCGGTTTTGTTTCAGTTTGCAGTTTGGATTAAAGCCAGAACTGGCAGCACGAAAAACCTGAATGTGGCGGTTATTCCGTCCAGATTAGTTTTCTCTGCAAACTGTGCAATGTTTAATGCATCACTGTAATTAGTGAATGTCATTTGGTGAAGTATAATTGTATTGTTTCTTTTTTTACAATCAAAACCGGTAGTCTTGTTTTTTCATTCGTTGTTTGTGGTTTGATCCCGTGTGTCTCAATTTTGATCCCAAGTTTTGTTATATCGGTTTTGTTGCAGTTTGCAGTTTGGATTAAAGATTTGTTGGCTCATATTATATAGGCTCTAGCGTTAGGAAAGGCGTAATTACCTATGTCCCTTATTTGCCGAAACTGTCCCTTATTAGCCTGAGTACTGTCCCTAAATACCCGAAATTCATAAAAAATGCTATTTTAATTAAATTTAAAATTACTTTGCAAGAATAAGTGAATAAAATAAACAGATGTTTAGGTCACTGCGCTGTGGGGAAATCACTGATTCAGATGATATAAATAAGTTCCAGAAAGAAGGAAGTAGGAGGAACTTAGACAATTTAGAACTAGAGACTTCTTTAAAATTCTGGTTAGCCGGATTTTTTTTGTCCCTTAATACCCCGTTTTACCCTATATATCTATATTTTCTAAAAACTAAGCATACGATTATTATGGCATATTTTAAAAATTAAAGTTTCCGTCTAGTTTACTATCGTAACCTTTTTTAAACGGGAGGAAGGAGGCTTAGCAGGATGGATCACACAACTATCCGGGTTTGCCTCTGGTCCCACGCCATCTGCGCTTGGGGCTTGTAGTGTCGAAAGATGCTGTGCTCCTCTACCTTGCGTATGAGCAGTTAATGGATGTCTTACTACCGGAGCCGAAAGGCCAAGAAGGTGTCTGCTCCAGCTTCCCATTGTGGGACAGCATTCCGGCGACGAAGCGAGAATCATACTAGCTATGACTGATGGGGAGAGACAAAGGTTAGCGCCCTCACACAACCTCTTGGCTGAGTAGCCCGGCAACGACAACAACAACAGGCTTAGTCAGAAGTCACTTCCGTGGGAAATCGGATGGGCACGGATCCCGTGCAGTGAAAATCCCCTGTCCAGGGGCCAGTTTCATAAAACTTGAAACTTACAACTTGCATATGCAAGTTGCAACTTGCATGTGCAAGTTACAAGAAAAGTGTTTCATAAACCCTCAAGTGGGACTTGCGGACTTGCACTTGAACTGCAAGTTGCAAGTCCGCAAGTTGCAAGTTATCCGCTAACACTTGCGGTCAGAATGTGTTTCATAAAAATCGTCAATACACATGCACTTGCAACTTGCACTTCCGGTGCAAGTGGTTGAGTGAATTTTCACTGAACAAATGGAACAAAAATGGCTATAACTTATTTTAGTTTTAATATTGTTTGGAAAAATTTTAGGACACTACTCTTTGGATTATTGTCGTAATATATATACAGTGTGAATTTCCAACAATTTCTTCAATTTTTGAAGTTTGTATGAATTTTCAAATATTTTCGGTTAATTTTTAAAGATCAGCTATATACTTGCCAACTTGCACTTGCACTTGCGTTTACAAGTTGTCAAGTCTTGCAACTTGCTTAGCTACTTTCCGCAAGTAGCAGGAAAAGTTTTATGAAACACTGACAACTTGAACTTGCAGTTCAAGTGCAAGTAGTGCAAGCTCAAGTGCAAGTTCAAGTTGCAAGATTTTTATGAAATTGGCCCCAGGTGTCCTCTGGCATCCTTCTGGTCAACGGTATATATTAATGGGTTATATACTGTTTCCGGAAGGGCATAGCTTCGCCATGTTGTCGAATTACACTGATGTCATCCTAGTGGTTTTTTAAACTTCTTTCGGACCACTAATTCAGTGACACCAAAATAACACGGTCAGACGGTCTCGAGGGGGTCATGTAGACGCTCTTGCACCCGTATTATGAAAAATTGTTGTGCTATTTTTGGAGAGGTGATGGTCCGTACAGGCACAAAGTTTTGAAATGGTATCTTTACATGTTGGTTTATTTTGAACTTTGAACACTTATATACATAAACTTTAGCTCTATAGGAATTTGCTGTGATCCCGTTTCTTCATTGTCGGCTATTTGACAAAAGTTTTCCAGCTTTCCTGTTTTTCTGGGTCCCAAAATGTCATTTACTTAGACTTGTTTATTTGATTTTGGGAGTCTCTGAACTTGAGCTTAAGTTTGACTTTTGAAGTCACTAACTGTGTGCTCAATTGTCATTTAGAGATAACTATCAGAAAAAGCATGTATCTTAAAAGTTGGCACAGGGCTAAAAGGCATGGAATGCGAAGCGTCTCAGACTTGGGGGGGTGGGGGGGAAACTTTGATAGAAGATATTTGAAGCTATTATATAAGTTTGATCTGTCAGCTCATGTTTTTTCTAGTGTTGTGTTAAACTTAAAAATTGGAATTCAAGTATATATATATATATAACAAAAATGTTCTGCACAAAAGAATCGCCAAAAATTAGCAATTTTTTTAAGTTTGACATTTTTTGACCAAAATTTTGAAAATTTGAAAGTCAAAAGTGTTACAAATCGGTAGTTTTCCCAGCAGTTTCAATGAAAACAATGACAATAACGTTTGTATATATATCAAAAATTATGGCAATACGTAACTGAACGAAGTAC
>JASAND010024972.1:0-15934 GCA_030248195.1 Trissonchulus latispiculum
CATGTCTAGATTGGTGAAGTCAATTCGACGCGACGACTTCGAGTACATTACTCTGAAGGCTTGGTGTATACTCAGTGTATGCTCAGTGTTAACTCGGAGTCAGCTTGAAGTGTTACTAAAAATCAATAAAAGCACAAACACCAAAGACAAAGCGACATCAAGTCTATAAAGCGTAGAAGCTTAAGCTCTTACAAACATGTCTACTTGCGAATGTTACAAACCATACCAGTGTGGGACTTGTGGTCAGACGTTCACAAGGGCTTTCAACCTACAGCGTCAGCGTTCAAAACCTTCACAGTGCCCAACCTGAGTATGCGATGAGTCTGAATCAGAGTATGATGAGTCCCAATCAGAGACAAGTACCGAATGTTCAGACAGTAGTGACTCGAGTTGTGGAGAGATCTATGAGACAACTGACATCGGTAAATTTTGGGATGAGCTTGTCAGGCAGTCCGAAGAGAAATTTGAAAGTAGAATAACATAGGTTAACAAATGAGTACCTCGCAGACGGCCATGATGATGTTGAGGCTGAAATAGAGGCTTACAATGAAATCCGACCAAGGATCCGAGCTGAACTCAATAGAAAAATTTACTTTCATATCCAAAGTTGTAAGGGGTTCCTCGATGATCCAATAATTGATGAAATTCTGACCAAACAAATAGAGTATGAGGCAAAGTATTCCACAGCAGAAGCCCTCAAACGCGCCATAGAAAAGAACTCCAATTTGAGGACGGTGGTACTATCTGAGAAAACGGGGGACCAATTTGATGAACAGGAGCAGGAAGAATAGGTGGAATTATTTATTAGTTGGGAGTATGTTCGGGGTAGATACAGTGTGTACTCAGTGTGCAACTCGGAGCTAGTATGGAGTGACTCAGAGTACAAAGGTACAACAGTCGGTAAGTTAAGGAAAGTTATGAAAGGAAAAGACCAAATTCCGTAAAATATGCGTCTATCAAAAGATTCTGAGTACACCATTATAGCGAGATTCCGCGGATGAGACATATGAAAATCTTATGAGCTGAACTCCAGGAAAATTTAAGAACCTTAGCCCAGGCGGCCTGATTCCTACCGAGTTAGCCGGCTTTCGTAGAAACATCTGCGCCTTAGTTCTTGCGAGCAAGATTCCAACTCGGTTGGAAGCGGGTCTCTGTCCCCGCGTCGAGCCTGTAATGGGCCGGGCAGGGCCCGGTTGTTTGTTGAAGCGTTAGGCACGACCCGTGCACGGTCAGCCGCGAAGGCCCGGCCCGAGCCGAGCCTGCCGGGCCTTGGAGGTCCGGCAATGTCCGGTTGGGCCTGATTTTAAAACGTATTTATTTTACCTTTAATTCTGGGCTGACTGATTTCCAGTGAAATCAGCTAATTTTCCTGGAAACATTTTTCATCAAAGACTGGAGAGCAAAATTCCAACAAAGTCAGCTCATTTTCGAGGAATGATTTTATGCTTAGTCCCAGCTAGGTTGGTTCCACGGAATCTCGCTATAATGGCGTACTCAATATTTTTGATAGACGCATAATACTAGGGAAAGTATGTAAAGTAGAAGGAGCAAAGGACGATCCAAAGCTAGAGTGGTATTATGGGAGTACTAAAGGATACAGGGAGTACTGGTGGTGCTGGGAATACTGGGGTACTAGGGAGTATAGGGGGGGTATTGGGGGCACTGGCAGGAACTTAGGGGTACTGGGGGTACTGGGGGTACTGGGGATACTGGGGGTACAGGAGGTACAAGCTGTACACAGGGGTACTGGGGGCACGGAGTAGTGTGTTAGCAAGTCTATATGGTGAAGAATTTGAAATCAGGTCAGTTGACAGTTCCTTCGTCATTGAGCGGTCATTTTGGAGACTCTGAAAGTGCAGCTATAAACTGATCATATATAGCAGAGCATCGAAAGGATATAATTAACGACTTCAAATGGGCTTCATATGTAATTTTATTGGGGAAACTCTTTACTTTAGGTAGATGAAGCAAGGAAAAAAATCCATACCATGAAAATGTGGAGGAAGACACAAGGTTAAACATGTATGCAAGCCAGGGCCCCCTAAGAGAAGGAGCAAGACTACCTTCAGGAAGGTATCCCCTGCAGACGTTGTACAAAGCAAATTTAAAACTAAAGAAAGTTCGATGGCCACATGGGAGTTCATGCAGGGTTTCGATAAAATGCTTATGCAGAGTTGCCACATTGCCACTCCCAAAGGTAAGATCCTGGAGGCCGATGAAATGTCTATATTCAAAACTGGAGGTTGCATTAGATTCAAGACTGAGTGGAGCCATGCTCAACCCAGCTTTCACAGGCGCAGGGAGTCTAACCTTACAAACAACTGCCTCCGTTTTCAATAGCCAGTACCGTAATTAGCCTGGGCCCCATTTCATCCTTCAAAATGTTTTGGACCATGAGTTGGCTCTCTACTACCCTTCCTAATAGCAGCCACTATCTAGAGGAACCTAAATTTATTGGAAATGAGAGACAGCCCTGGATGAACTTAATCTAGCATTTGACAGGATGGATGTTCTGCTGTGGGCCCGACAATAGAGGCCTACCAAAAAATGGGTCATTATTGGTGTTACCAGTATTTGCTATATTGTATATAGATTGACTAGGTACACTATACACCAAATACAAAATCAAAAACACAAAAAATGATAACACAGAAAAAAAATACAAAAATATTAGATTTGGACCGATCTTAGGTAGGTAGGTAGTTAGATAGGTAGCCAGGTACTGTATATAAATTAGGTAGTACTGTAGGTTAGGTAGGTATGTATGCAGGTAGACTAGGTATTGTAAAAAATTAGGTAGGTAGGTTAGGTATTGTATATAGATTAGGTTAGGTACGTAAGTAGTTTAGGTAGGTAGGAGTCTGGTAATGGGCCGACGCCGGGTCCCAAGCCCCGGGGAAGAACTCAGAGGGACGGACAAATGAAGAAGTGGCTTAAGGGAGCAAGGGAACCTAGAAGGGTGCTAAAATCAAGAAGATAAACAAATGGAAATTTACTCCAAAAAATTCTTACTCCAATGAGGGTCGAAAAGCCCGCCCTATACTACTTGTTTAAATCGTAAACAATGCCATCTGTCTTTCTTGCAGCATTTTCCACCAGTAATCGTTTTCTTTTTGACCAAGAGTGCTTAAGGCAAACGCCTGAAGCAACTGACCAGACATTATTGAATAGTGTGGCTAATTGTTCAGACTTGTCTCCTTTTTGTTTTTAATTTTCTGTTTTATTCCGTATTCTTCTTTGTTCTTACTTTTTTGTGAGACAAGGTTTAGTATATGTACAAAGTATAACGAATTATGACTAGAAGTAGAAATTATGACGTTTACATTAACATTTACAATATCTCTACACAACAAACACATAACAAACAGTTCAGTTATGGAAGAGCTCTGTGCGATCTTCCATTAACAGTTGACCAAGAACATTTTGCACACCACGAAATCGGTTTCTCCGCATTTAAGTCAGTAACGTTGGCTCCAATCCCAAAAATTGTCGTGATCAGTTGCTTCAGAGAGAATAGCGTCACGGGCTTTTTTGAAGGGCTATATTGGCGTGCCATTTGCATAATCCTACAGCAACTAGATCGCCACTCGTCCAAGTGGAATTGTCAATTGTCCTTTCAAGCAGCTTACACCGGCGGGGTGAAGCTCATTTCAGGATCTTCTTGATATATACCTGAAATGTAGGGTTTTTGGGTTTGACAATATTGTTCAAAGCATACAGACATACAGAACTGCAAAATTCAGGTAAGATTATCTCCTTTGTTCGCTGAGCTGAGTCACAATCATTAGATAAAACAAATATTATATACAGACTAGGTGTTTTTTATAATTCCAGTAATTAGTTGATTAAACAAATCAATAATTTTTTAATTACAACTTACCATTGGCAACCAGGTGGTCGCTGAATGGTTGATCTCAAGGTTACCCATTCCAGACAACATCCATATCCCACAGTGGCTCTGGATCGGGCAAGGGATGAGAACGGTCTCTGACAAGTAGATCAACTGGATCTTCTCAAGGAACAAGTAATTTTGCGAACAGTCCCAAATCAATTTCGTCCCAAATCAACCTGAGAACACGAGCAAACAGATCCGTCAAGTACTCTCGTTCATCGACAACGGTTCATTTTAATAAATATCATATAAATTTTTATACATTTCTAAACTTTTAAAGCGTTCTTTTCCGCTTCATATTTTCGTTTTGTTCCATGATCTAAAAACACGAAATGGTTTTAAAATTTTTTAATTTTCCGTTTTGTAGGTTAGCCTACAATTTGAAATAATATTTTAACAGTTTAGTTGTTACATAAATTTCGTTTTAATATCTGGTGAAAATATTGTATCTACGGGTTTTACCTTGTGTTGTATAAATTGTGACTTAAGTAGCTTTATTTACGAATCCAAACATTTAGTGTGGTTTTGTGTGTTCAGGCGTGGTATTCTTGTCTGTAAATGTTCTAAGATTTTTCTCGAGGAATTTTTTGTATAGAATGGCGTCTGAGTTGAGTTTAAAATTTTTATAAGAAGTTAAAGATTTTTCTTCGACTAAAGGTTGAGTACATGTACTTAATATTTATATAAAATCGTGTCTGGGTAGAAACTACAATTTTCTAAAATGGTTTCAAAATCTGTTTATGACTAAGTTTTTGTGTAAGATCGGTTTAGGTAGCATTTAAACTTTCATGAAATATTTCAAAAGTTTTTCACAATTAAACTTTGTGAATAGGTCGGTTCGGGGTTGGGTTTGAAGTTTCATATTATTTGTTTCAAAAATTTTCCTCAGTTATACTTTGAAACGTTTTACTTGATTCTGATTTGAAATCTTTGTAGGTTTTAGACGAGTCCAGATTGCTTAATTTTGTAAATATAGAGAAAAATCGGAACCATTAAAAAACTTACAGTTACGGAGGGCGTAAAACAATCTAGCATTGAACAAGAATGAGAGTGGAAAAAGTGGCCCTGTATCTGCGGAACCGTGGAACGAAAAAATGTATTCTAATTGCAATTGAAACTGAGTTGAAATTTGCAAGCTTGGAAACTGAATATGAATTGTAAATTAGGAGGCTGAATTTGCAAATTATTTTACCTACGCTTACCTTTGACAGCATGAGAGAAACAATAATATGTAACAGAATATTTGTCGCTCTGAATAAAACAATCGCACAGAATGCGACCGACCAGTGATAGCCCTTAGGATTTTACGCAAGCTATTAAAATTTCAATTAATGTCGGTCAGGAAAAAGAAAGCTGTAGCCATTCAAAATTTCCATTTCCTATTCAGAACTGGCCAAGACGGGAACTTTAAGTTTATGTAAACAAATAACATTAGATGTGAGTTGATGTGAGGAAGCTACAGCTAAAATTAGGATGAAAACTCTTTGTCTCCAATTTCTCGGAAAAGTTTCCCAAAGGGTTCTTAGACCTGCCGATTCCAATATAAAATCCTTTTTTGATATGACGCTGCTTTCGTTCGAAATACGCTTACAGCTGTCCAACAGTCATAAACGCACAAAGACTCTCGTCGACGTTTGCGGACACGCGTCTACGAGCCCAAATGCACCCGATTATAACATGCCGTTTTAGCAGCTTAACATCTTATTGGAGTTCGAGCTCACAAACGCAAGCAGGCGCTTATTTGTGCGGGTTGACGCGAGTGTACGCGCGCCTATAATCGCGGCTGGAATTATGAAATCACCATCAAATTTTTGGAGCAATCGTCACTCATAGTTTAAGAAGAAAGTCCAGCATCTGTAAACTCTGAAGCGAAGCTTAGCGACCTAACTTCATTCATGCACGTCATTCTAAACTTGTAGGCTTGTAAAGTTGTAGTTGTACAAAGTGTCAGAGGATTCTGTCAAAGTACTTTGGAGTAATTAACACCCATAAAGGTAGTGACATCTTGAAATATAATCTGCCTTACTAACGCAAAGATGAACAAAATCACGTCGTTTTCGTACAAGTTGAGGCAGTATTAGGTGCATTAGGTGGAGGAAATCGGTCATATTTGTTAACCACAGTTCATAAACTCTAAATTTCACCCGTATGTAGTTCGTACCTATCATACTCCAATTTCCTCACTTTGATCGCATGCCACAAAAATGAAACTCATTTAATATTCTTTTACATACATGGTAAGACAAAGCACTATATTTAAAGAGTATCTTTGCAACATTACACGGCGGTCAGGGCGAAACAAGGATTGTATGCATGCTATGTTGAGTTTTGATTTGACCCGACAACGTCAATATGGGCGGAATAGCTCCACGGGACGCTACTTTATGTGAAATTCTTCCAACCTTTAAACTATTTTGCATCAAACCTAGTAGTATTATGTGGCAAAAGGCTAACTAGCTTTTCATGCATCGAACTTTAGAGTCCTAGCCCTTCCCTCAGAGAAAAAAGTGGCTCTGTTCTTTAGTTTTACTGACATCCGGCATCGGGGTACAAAACAAATATTGAAAAACAAAAATGACGCCATTAAGTTCCAAAGCAAATTATACAACTCTTTTATTGTGTAAAGACTGTGCATATAAATCAGATAATGCACAGTGTAGCGTGCGTATAACTAAGTTATACGCACGCTGCACGCTGGGAGGCCTGACCCTAATCTAAGTTGCTGAAGCATACAGTTCACTGCATGCTTCAGCAGTGTGTACAGAAGAGCTCCAAAATAGACAGCTCTGCTGCACACCAAAAAATAGGCCTCCCTGCCATGGCACCAATGAGATTGCTGCCCTTTACATTAAAATTTGTCTTGACATATCTGTCAGCTGCAACATAAACGAGTGTGGTTTCATCAATTAAGGATAGGTTTAATCGTTGTATAAGTACTTTACAACACACCTTAGCGCTGTTCACTAATTTCCACTGCTCACGTCGCATGGGAAGCCCTCGTGCGTGGCACTCGTGCGCTTCGCGCACTCGGGCCCCACACTCGGAGCTTCCCACACGGCGTGCGTATAAATCTGTGAATGCACGCTAAGGTGTGCTATAAAGTATACTTATCGCATTGATCCTGCTGCTTTTGAAGACAGCTGTCCGGTTCTGGCTTCGGGCTGTCTGTGCCTGAAATTTTAGAACCGGATCCAGCCCTGCCCCCTCCTCTTATCATTTAAAATTGAGGGTAGATGCTATTTTGAGTGCAGTTTCATTGTTATTCTATACATTAAAGCAACGTTTGCCCAGATTGCTTTTGTCACTATCATCATAAAGCAGCGAAAACTGTTCAAACTGATTACTTTCTAAACCAGCTAATTTACTTTAAGTCTAAAAACTTTTGCCAGTATCAACAATATTTAATGAGTACAGGTTAGCTATTTCCATTCGAGTACTAATGCCAAATTTAAAAAGATTGATATTAACCAGTAATATTAGACATCAGTTATCTATTTTCTAAACTTTCAATCAATCCCGAAATGATAGCTAACTGATGTTTTATATCTGAAAACTGTTATCTATTTATCCTGAATGGCAATAATAGTGATCATGATAGATAGCAGCTAGGAACTTTTTTACAGTGTAGTTCACTCCCTTCACGTTGTTCCCCCAGTGTTGTCCCCCCCATAAAGAGGGAGCTATTTTTAGTATACTCCCTCAACGCTGTTCCCGGAATGTTGCTCCCCTAAAGAGGGAGCTGTCTTTAGCACATGGTGCTCCCTCATGTTTCTCCCCTATAGGGGGAGCGAGGGATTGTGGCTCCCCATGTTGCTCCCTCTCCTCCATCTTCAACACATGTTGCTCCCCTACAGGGAGAGCAACATGCTTCCCTTTCATTTGCTGGCTGTATACTACTAGTGTCGTCTCACTCTTCCAATTATAAACTATTTATATTGGTGCTGAATTACAATATGATGAAGAAAGAGAGAAGTCTCTCCAGCATATGAGATTTGAAATGTTCGTACGAAGGCTGGAATCGTGCTCACAATCTTCGGCTAACACTGAGACTGTAGTTCTAGCTGAATCACCCATTCATAATTGAACCGATAGTGGTCGTCTTTGAATGCGCACGTATAAGTACTGAGAAAGAGACAGCATGGCACAGCAATTACGGAAAGATTAGTGCCTCAGATAGGAAATGTACTTGCTCACTATGAGGGATATACCAATTGAGTTACTGAACGAGACTTAGGTAAACAGTTGAGCCAAACGGTAAGAAAGAGTTGCATCCAAATTGCATAACTACTTCTACCTAAGCTACAATTAGTGAGTCGTCTACAACGTTGATAAACACAAGCAACTAGGCGTGGTATGCATATGACAGGTGTCCTCATCAAGTTTAGTGCTCAATTTCTGTTGAAAGGTTTCGCTTTCTGACTGTTTAGGAGGTGCTGTATCTAACCTATACGCCGTAATGGCTGCTCGGCACAATCGATTTCCAAGAGCGAAAGCCTTAGGAGCCACAGATATTCCAAGACTGGCCCTGTTCACCAGTGAAGACGTAAGAAAATTTCAGCCATTAAGAAAAATATAATTAACTCTTCGTGTTACTACGAGATAGCTTACAATTCAAAAGAAAACACAACATTTTACAGAAGGCACGATTATCGTAGCACATCAACCCCTGCAGGCCCTGGGCAAAAGAAACGACAATAGAACTTAAAAGTTTGTGCATTCAATTTGGTAACAAAAAATCAACTGTTAATGTATGAAAACAATGTTGAATTACTCTAAAAACAAAGGTGAAATTTGCCAATCGTCACAGTCCTTGAACCTGCTCCAAAAATCAGTATAGCCATTGGACTTCCGAGGAATCCAAACAACAGTCAAAGGTATTCTATGAAGGCGACAAAGAGTATTAATTGATTAATTAATTAATTAATTAAGTGCCAGTTCTTGAAGATACGTATGCATAGAACCTTTACGAATGATGAGCTGGACGGCTTGGTGATCTGCTTGCCACCGCACATGTTTGCTAAACAGGGAGAAAGCAAAGATCGCCAAAACTATTTATACACATCTCACGGTAAGCTGAACTGGCCTGCGAATAACCGTGCTGAGAGAACCACCCAGGAAACATAGGCCACTCCAAAGGCACCATCTGTGTAATACAGTATACCAGATCTACCTACCTAGGTCACTAGCATCAGAGTAAGCTGCGAACTCTGGCCGCAGCGTATCCGGAGACAAGGACTTCTATCTAAGTTGGGCCAAAGTGTTATGGCCAGTTCCTTAGAAACAACAGCATAAACCAACACTGGTTCATCTCAGGACCTGCAACAGCCAACAAAAGCAAACATATAACGAGTAAATAATAATGCAAAGTCACCAAGGACAGGTTTAGCTACTATCAAATTGCCTGCAATCCGAATTAAAATACGAGGAGATACAGAGGGACGCAAAGTCGGAGAAGACAAATAGCCAAGCATATGGGTAAGTTTACGCTTAGGCATCGCAATAGTAAACAGGTTGCTGTTGCGTTGAATCCCAAGAAATTCTAAATGTTGTGTAGGCTACAAGATGGATTAAGAAATCCTAAGGATCCACCCAGTATGGTCAAGAGTACATAATATATAAGAGTGTGACAGCTGGCAGGTTCTTTGTTATCAGCTGCAGGTACATGCTCTAAACGCTAGCGCCTGACCACCCCCAACGTGTATGTTCACTTCAAAGGAATTCGATCGCTATATTGCGTTCTAAAGCTATAAGCAGACACAAATAAGACGCACGCAGGCGTTGTGTTTTCGAGCTGTAGCACGTAAAGATACGACGAGTGAGCGTACAGAAACGTGTACTGGTACACAATTGTGGAGGGATTCACTAGGTACACGTTTGTGGGGGTGGTTAGCCGCTAGCGTGCAGAGCATGCACCTGCAGCTGATAAAGGAGTACCTGCGAGCTGTCACACTCTTATATATTATGTACTCTTGGTATGGTGTAAGCAAGAGACTACAGTGGCAACAACGGAAAGCCGTTTTTGTTCAAATCTGCCAATATAAGGCATTCGTCAAGAAAGAAAACAAAACATGCCCACGCGCAGAAAGTACTCTACAAAAGGTTTGAGTAATTTTAAAGAGAAAGGGGGCAAAACTAATGCCAAATAGCCAAATCGAAAACAAATACTCACTCAATACTCATCAAAATCCCAAGAAAGACCCAAATATTGTTAAGAATCCTTGTGAATGGAAACATGGTAGTACCCAGCCCTGAGATCAAGTTTTGAAATGTAGGAACCTTTGTGAAAATATACCAAGGCAGTTCCAATACCGAAGACTAGGAGACTGTTGTGAAAGGCAAATTACAAATGAATCCAAATAAAATCAAAACAAACTTAATAAAAGACCAACATGAGAAAGAGCAAAACCAAAACTTAAGTCAGACATAACATAAAACCAGATATTACAGAAAGCCCAGACAGTCCGACAGAAAGGTAAACAATGAAAGATGTCACGAAAGTTAATTTGCATATTGCAGTTTATGCCAAACAGGAAGTAAAAGTTGTCGCTTAGCAGCGAGATGATCAATATTCGTGTTCATCGCGAGAGAGACAGACAAAGGATTGTGACATAATACAACTGACTGAGGCACCGCATTAATGAAATCAGCTGAGAAGGTTCTGGAGTTGAAAGTTCTGGAGTTCCGAGTGCACAAAATGCGGACTGGTTATTACGCTTGGAAAACCGGGGAACATAACCTAGAATAAGGAGTACATATCTAATAGAAACTCTGCGAAATATCAATGTTTCGGAGGTAAGCTGTTTCCAAAATTCAAAGTAGCTGGTTAAACGAGCCCGAACAGCATTAACCGAGCAAATAGCAGTTTGTTAAAATAAAATCAAAGGACTCATGCTTACTTAAACGTAGGTCTCTCCCAGCAGAATGAATTTGAAGACGATCAGTTGCCTGAATTGCTGGGACCAGATTAGGACTTGGCCGGGTTTCCTGGATAGGTGGCAAGACAAAAGTCTAGCTGATTGCAGTAGAAATAGAGACCAGTTGCTTTGCTTCCAGAAACCTCCCTGGGTGGATTGCCGGGAACCTTGGGAACCAGATCCACAGCCCTGATAAAAGGGCTGTGAGGTCACAGCCTGGGCAAGTTTAGCAGCAGAAATCGCTTGTAACCCCACAACGAATAATTCAGTGGTCAAAAGCTTGAGCTTTTGAAACCATTCCAAGTAATGGGCTGCTTTGAAGCGTGTCATTAAGCCGTAAGATTTTTTCCAATAGTTAAGAATCTTCTGTATCTTCCGGCTATGGTGGAGTAGTTTGGGCATGCGAGAGCCACGATCTTTGTAGGCTTTGTCGATGGAATCAATCTTCTTGAGCCTGGATGCGACTTGATCCAAGAGCTTCAGTTGGTCGTATAGAAAGGATACTTCAGACTAGACCTCCAAATTTTCTCATTAGCATCAGAAGTCGAAGCAGAAGACGACCGCTCAGAGGAAGACGATCGGTGTGAAGACCTTCGAGGAGGCGAAGAACGGGCTTGAGACAAAGTCGATGGAGAGAGTAAAGAGTCTGAATCTGCTGTTTAAAGAAAACATCTTCTAGATGTAGTTAGCTCGTAACCGATAAAGAAGAAGCTGATCGTAAAAAGAAATGATGCTGATTTGCATAGAATGAGCAGAGATGCAAAATAGGTTTGTTATATAGTGAAATACCGAATTCCTGTTGCAGGGGCCTTTTCCTACAGCGTATAATTGAAGGACCATCTTAACGGTGAAAAACTTGAAAAATTTTCAACTCCTGATAACTGGTGGTATGGAATCAAAACATAAAAGTCATTAGCAGTGCCATTTCGACAAGAGTATTTCATAAAAATTGTGACTGATTTAACTACGCGGCAAGACCGCGTCCATTTTTCTGATTTAATTCAGTGCTCCGGCGCTGTCTAAAGTCCCAACCCAACCAAACGTTTGTCCATCCTTTCAATAAAGCAATTTTCGCACAAGTTTATCATCAATTGAATACGCCCACTTTTAATAGGTAGTGGGACTCTTCGCCACACTTTATTCGCTCTTTTTGTAAATGCGAAAAGGAACGGCCTTTACACTCAATTGGAAACGGAAAGGAAAGGGAGGGGGCAGGATAAACAATATACTAAACGTGAGACGATTTTTGTACACTACAGCAATAAAATGGTAACGATAAAATTTTCTACTGATTTTCAAAACTTCAAAAGCAGTGTTAACTGTAAAAGTACCTTATTTTGGCTAAAAAAGTTTCAGTTTGAGATTATCGATTGGGTCTTTCCCATTATCCCCCCCACAGCTCCGAAGTAGCACAATTTGACTGATTGAGTTGAAATTTGGTAGGGATAGGTTTTCGGACCTGCTGATATCAAAAATGCAAAGATTTTTAAATTTTAAAAAAACTTTAAAAATTTTAGTTTGGTTAGGGGGGACCAAGGGGAACCAAAAATTTTTTTGAAAAACATTTTGCTGAAAAGTTACGCATAGGGGTTTTCTGGGGCGCTGATCACGAATCTGAAATCAGTTTTTCGATTCAGCTTTTCGTTAGCTTAATATAAGCTAAAGTTTTAAGCTTAAGATGTAAGCTTATCCTAAGCTAACGAAAAGCTGAATCAAAAAACCGATTTCAGATTCGTGATCAGCGCCCCAGAAAACCCCTATACGCAACTTTTCAGCAAAATTTTTTTCAAAAAATTTTTGGTTCCCCTTGGTCCCCCCTTACCAAACTAAAATTTTTAAATTTTTAAAAATTTTTTTAAAATTTAAAATTTTTTGCATTTTTGAAATCAGCAGGTCCGAAAACCTACCCCTACCAAATTTCAACTCAATCAGTCAAATTGTGCTTCTTTGGTATTTCTTCGGAGCTATGGGGGGGATAATGGGAAAGACCCTATCGATTTTTCCTGTAAGCTCTTTCAAACCATTAAGTTTAAAACAAATTTTGCTTCTAACGAAAATAAAAATTTTGCAATTTAAATTAGTGAAAAATTTATTTTTCAATAATTACTTAAAAATAATTCACTTATAAAAGTTTCACTTAAATACAACAGAACAAATAATAAACGCACTAACAGATACTTTTCGTTTTTCAACTATTGCCCCCTCTTTCAACATTACAGTTAAACTCCATCCTAATATTGAAGTCAAGGTCAAGTACTGAAAGAGAACAATAGTGTGGCGAAGTGTCTCACAATCCTTTTAATAGACCGGTTTGCTCTGCTCTATCTTCAATTTTGTTCTGAACTATACCATTTAACGTCTTGGTTTTAGAGCCACTATTCAGTGAAAGGTGCGGCAGCAATAACTGGAATTGGAACGGACAATTGCTTCGCTATTCCAGTAGACAATAAGTAAGTCTTTATTGTCGAAATGGTTTATATATAGTGTTAATAAGCCTATCAATATTTTGAAGAAAATAATTATTTACCAAATTGGTTCGATCGAAGATGCGAGGGAATGCTAGTGTACCAATTTTTTTTCTCTAAAATGGTGTTTGTCGTTTCTATTACAGAGGTCGTATGATTGTGGAGGCTTTGGAACAAAAGATTATTGAATGCAAGAATCAAGGTTATGTCCCATTCTTTGTGTGTGCTACCATGGGAACGACAGTTTATGGCGCATTTGACCCTATCGAGCAAATAGCGGATGTCTGTGACAAGCATCACATTTGGCTGCATGCTGACGTACGTATTTTACTTCACTGATGTACATTACAATATACACAAACTTTATGGTATTATACGAATATATAAGATGCAATTTGTTATTAATAACGATTGCTATAACCAAGGGTCGTTTCACAAAAAACTTAAACTACTTAACTTAAACGACTTAACTTAAACTACTTAAACTTCTTAAAAAATTCGTTTCATAAATAAACGGCTTAAACTACTTAAACTACTTAAACGGCTTAGCGGCTTAAACGACTTAACTTAAGGTGGTGGTATCCTTTTGTGCAGTGCTTTTGTGGTGATTTTTTTGAAACGCTATAACTTTCGCAATTTTGGGAGTTGCAAAGAGCTTTATACATCGTTTTAAAGCTTATTATCTGTACATTCACATGAGCTTACAGAACTGGCAAAATTAGCAAAAAATAGTAGAAATTTTCTGACAAGCTGACATCTAACAGGATGAATATAGACCAAAAGTTTTTGAACATCGATTTCTCAAAACTGAAGAATCGGCCAAAAGTTCTTTTTGTGCCACGATATGAAGGACATATGGGCCGAGGGACGTTTTTTTGGATTTGGCTCAGCAGGTCTTAACGTTCGAGAAAATCGGCCAAATGCACAGTAACACGAAATTTCGCAACTTCGCATTGAGTTTTCTTGCTACTCAATATGTTTTAGCCCAAACCAAGAAAAACGTCCCTCCGCAGAAGTTCGAATTTCGATTCTGCCGAAAATCTCCGGAATCCGTCGAGTAGTTTTTGAGAAATCGATGTTCGAAACAAAATAATCGCAGTTTTGCCAAAATGGGTTTTCGGCCAAATCTCTAGCTGAAAGCAATAAAGTCCGGCTAATAGGCATTCATAAAATGTGCATTTGGACGATGTATCGATTGAGTATAACTAAGCCAATTTTGTCCTTAACATGTGGCAGTAATTTTGAAAAAACTGATTTCCTCGAAAATGGCCATTTTTTGACCCTAAAAACAGTTTTTTGCTTATACTGACTTAACCACTGGAGATAGCTCAAAGGTTGTAAGAGCAAAAATGTTCATTTTCGAGTCCTCTTTCCAGCCATACCAACCAATCCCGTGTCTTGTCTACCTACTGGGAGCTTAAGGCCAAAAACCAAAACTTTCTTATCTTTTGGCCTAAGAATACGGGACTGGTCCTAAAATGTTAAAGAGCACGGAAATAGGTTATTTCGTAAGTTTTAGCCCTTTGCGTAAAGGATTAAAGCCGTAGGAGTCAAAAATACCCGAAAGGAAACCAGCACCTTAAACGACTTAATTTAAGTAGTTTAAGTAGTTTAAGTCATTTATTTATGAAACGAATTTTTAAGAAGTTTAAGTTAAGTCGTTTAAGTTAAGCCGGTTTTTAATGAAACGAATTTAACTGTACCATCAAGCTGATGGTATAAGAAGAAATTGTTGGCTGTGGTATTTATAACGATACACAGGTTTCTGATGAGCTGGATACACTAGTATAGAAATTTGGCACAAGAAGAAAATTTATTCGTCAAAAATATTTGTCAAAACTGCGGAATAGACCAAAAATTTTTGTGTCAAAAATATGAAGTACTGGGCCGAGGGCCATATTTGGATTTGGCGCAGTAGCCCTTACTGCTCCAAAAAGTCCGTCGAATGACTCGAAATTTTAAAAATTCGCAATTTTCTCGCAACTGAGGAACTTTTAGCCCAAGGTTCTAGTCCAAACCAAGAAAAAGTCCTTTCTCCAATGCGAATTTTTATTCTGCAAAAATTGGCTCGAATCCATTGAGTAGTTGCTCTTGGTAAGTTGTCGAGAAATCAATGTTCAAAACACAATTATATATAGCAGTTTTGCCAAAATAATTTTTCAAATAAATATCTAGCTTATGGTAGTGTTGGTATCCTTTTCTGCAGTAATTTTTAAAAAGCTATAACTTTCGCAGTTTTGGGAGTTAGAAAGTGTGGTTTTAGGCTTAAAATCAGTACTTTCAACGAGTTTGCGAAACTAGCAAAATGAGCGAAAATCTACTAAACCTTTTTGCGTACTTTTTGAGAAATCTACGATCAAAACAAAATAATTGCAGTTTTGCCAAAATGGTTTTTTTTGGCCAATTTTCTAGCTTAAAGCAACGAACTCCATCTAGTATGCATTGATACAGTGTGGAATTAGACTGTGTATCGATTCAGTATAAATAAACCAAAATTCTCCGTAAGATTCGGTAGAAATTTTGAAAGGACCATGATTGATCCCAAAATGTTAGAGCTACAAAATATTGTATTTGGAAGTTCCATCCATTTTCATAAATTGATGTCCGTTGGGTTAAATACCAAACCGATACCAGCACCTTAAACAGCAAGTTGTAACCACTAG